>AWOL01S0074176.1:0-28229 GCA_000715115.1 Nicotiana otophora | reverse complement strand
CTGACGCAAGTTAAGATCCTTCTGTTTGAATAGATGTTGTATACTCTGGTGATCGGAGTAGATCTCATAAGGGACACCGTACAAATAATGCCGCCAAATCATCAAGGCATGAACAATAGTGCTAACTCAATGTCGTGGACATGATAGTTTTTCTCGTGCGCCTTGAGCTGTCTAGATGCGTAGGAAATCACCCTGCCATCCTGCATCAACACCGCACCGAGACCAATAAGTGACCCATCACAATATACAATATAAGACCCCAAAGCTGTAGGCAATACCAATACTAGGGCTGTAGTCAATGCAGTTTTGAGCTTTCGAAAGCTCTCCTCACACTCCTATGTCAACCTTAACGGAGCACCCTTCTAGACCAGCCTAGTCATACGTTCTGCAATAGATAAGGAACTCTCTACAAATCGACGATAATACACTGCCAAATCAAGAAAACTCCGGATCTCTGTAGCTGAGGACGATCTAGGCCAACTCTGCACTGCTTAAACCTTCTTCAGATCCAACTTGATCCCCTAACTCGACACTATGTGAGCCAAAAATTCCATTGAATCTAGCCAGATCTCACACTTTGAAAATTTTGCATATAACTTGTTTTCTCTCAGGGTATGGAGCACAGTCCTCAAGAGCTGCTCATGATCCTCCCGACTCCGGGAGAACCCCAAAATGTTGTCAATAAACACAATGATGAACAAGTCAAGATAGGGCCGGAATACACTGTGCATCAAGTGCATGAATGTTGTTGGCTCATTGGTAAGCCCAAATGACATCACAAGGAACTCGTAGTGACCATACCGATTCCTAAAAGCAGTCTTCGTGAAATCTGCCTCCCGAATCTTCAACTGATGATAGCCCGAATGCAAGTCAATCTTGGAAAATACTCTGGCACCCTGTAACTGACCAAATTGGCCAACAATAAGAGGCAACAGATACCTATTCTTCACTATAACTTTGTTCAACTGGCGATAATCAATACACATGTGCATAGAACCATCCTCCTTCTTCAAAAACATGACCGGAGCATTCCAAGGCGACACACTAGGCCGAATGAAGCCCTTATCAAGCAACTCATGTAACTTCTCCTTCAACTCAGGTGGAGCCATATGATATGGAGGATCAGAGATCGGCTGAGTGCCTAGCAATAAATCAATACCAAAGTCGATATCCCTGTTGGGCGTCATGCTAGGAAGATCTACTGGAAATACTTCTAGATAATCCAGCACTATCGAAACTGACTCCACGGTATAAGTATCTACACTGACATCTCTTAAATAAGCTAGATACGCGTCACACTCCACGCCAGCATCACGGTCTTGGCGTGACAATCAAGAATAGCATAATATGGCAACAAACAGTCCATGCCCAAAATAATATGAAACTCTACCATACTGAACAATAATAAATTAGTTCTGGTCTCAAATCCACTAAGAACAACCTAACACAACCGATACACATGGTCAACAATAATAGAATCTCTAATAGATGTAGACAAATAAACAGGAGAACTCAAAGAATCACCGAATAAACCTAAATACAGAGCAAAATAAGATGACACATAGGAATAAGTGGAGCCTAGATCAAATAAGACTGATACATCTCTATGACAGATCGGAACAATACATGCAATGACAGAGTCGAATGCAACTACCTCCGTACGAGCAGGAAGAGCATAATATCTGGCCTGGCCTACCCCTCTAAGGCGATCTCTACCTACTCGACCTCCACCTTGAGCTGGATGAGAGGGTGGAGTGGTAGCTGGTGTTGTGACCATAGCCTATGGACCCGGTGAAGCAAGCCGTTCATGAGTAGTCTGTGGACGTTCCCCCGTCCTAAGTCTAGGTCAATCCCTTACCATACGACGAGTGTCAACACACTTAATACAAGCTCTCGGAGGACGTGGCTGTTATGGCTGGCTCGGGCTAGATCGGATGGATTGGCCGCTGAAAGCAACCCTTGCAAGAGGTGCACTAGACAATGGCAATGCATAATAGGGAGCCTGGGGCCTTGGAGTTGTTGGAATACCGTTGGCGGCTGGAAATGCTGAATGAACAGGAGACTCACACAGCCCATACCCTTACGAGATGCAGTTGGGGCACGAGTACCACTATATGTGCTAGACTCTCGAGACATCTTGGCCTATCTCTCCTCTCTCTCCCGAGTAAATATACCATCCGATCTCCGAGCAATTCCCACTACCTGCTGGTATGCGATGTCCCTCTCTAACTCTCAGGCCATGTTAGATATGATGATGGGGTTGTGTCCCTCAATAAATCGATGGACCCTTTCTCTAATAGTAGCAATCAAGGCTGGGGCATGTTTAGCCAAATCACTGAACCAAACCGCATAATCCGACACGGTAATAGACCCATCGCGCAACTGCTCAAACTCTGCATGCCATGCATATCTGAGACTCTTGGGAACATACTCCGTCAAGAACATATCTAAGAACTGAGTCCAAATGAGGGAACCTACCTCGACTAGACTACCCAACCTATATGCTCGCCACAACTGATAGGCCACTCCCCTAAGCTGGAATGCAGTGAAAGCAACCCCACTAGTATCCGCAATACCTATAGTATGGAGGATACACTGGCACTCCGCAAGAAAATCCTTGGTATCCCCTAACATTAAGCCACTAAAAGTAGGAGAGTGGTACTTCATGTACCTCTCGATCCTGAGTTGGTCCCCCTCAACAACTACTGCCCTAAGCTCGGGTTGAACTGGGGCTACCAGCTGCACTAGTATGACCAATGGAACTTGGTCGACCTGAACCCACTGCTCTGGGGTACGGGCGTGTAAGGCCCCATTAACGTTTTACCTAAAACATGAGGTTTCATGGTGCCGATGTTGACTAATATGATCAAGTATTGTAGAATGCACTAAATTATTGATAGAAAAGGGTTTACCAGAGTTTGACATTTGTGCAAAACATGAAATCATTCTGAATTGATTTGGTATGTTTCGGTGCAAATTATAGAATTTAGAAAATTCGTAAACGCATAATTCGATTTGAGGTATGATTTGTAATCTTGCCATTGTTTCACGTTGTTTGAGGCTGCAACTAAGTTCGTATCATTGTTTAAGATGTGTTGGTATATTTGGTTAAGGTCCTGAGGGCTTCGAGAGAGTTTCAGACGTGGTTCAGATCGATTTGAGCCTTGTTGAAGTTGCTGATGCATGTTGGACACGGTTGCTCCAACCGTTGGACATGGTTGCCCCAACCGTGGACACGGTTTCCCCAACCATTTGGCACGGTTCAAGAGCTGAAGAAATGAATGTTTTGGAATTCGTTACGGTTCAGCGTATCTCACGGTTGATCTCACAGTTGGAACTTTGTATCCATTTTAAGCCGATTTTGATGTTCATTTTTCCCATTTCTCTTGGCCGAATTTTGGGGTTTTCCTCCACTCTTTCAAGACCCCCTAATTCCTCTCTTATTCAAGGTAAGCAATCTCCATTATCTTGGTGTGAAATTCTATCATTTATACACTAGTATTGATGAAATATACACACAAAATACTTAGATCTTCAAGAAATTGCTTCAAGAACTCAAAGGAGGGTTTGCAAGATTTTGTCCAAAAATTAATCCTACACCCTTACACTTACATGTATGGATGTATTATTGGAATATGAGTATGAATTAAGTATTTGAACTCATGGTATGGTGATTGGAAGCCATAAGTTCCCAATTTAAAAACATAACTATTGTAGAGATTGAAAGGAGATTATTTGATGGAATTTTGTTGGTTGGGTGTGGATGGATGGTCATGCATGTGATATTGGAAGTTATAGATTGCTTAAGAATGATGGTGGGATAAGTTGTTGGAAAATGGTGGTAGTTGGATGAACTAATTCTATGGTTATGAGATGTAGAGATTTATTCTTACTAGGTGTAGATTGAAGTTGCTTATGTTGGCTAAACTCTTCTCTTAGAATTGAACCCCAGAATGTCATTATAAGGCCCGAGTTGCTCATTATGAATCGATTATCCAAATATGCTTGTGTCAAAAGACATTCGTGTTCAATATGTAATTTAAATGCTCTTATTATGTTGTACTACTAGTTGAGAATGTGTTCAAAGTATGGGTTACATATCTAAATACCTTGACTTTAAGTTGTGTTTCAAATGAATGCTAATGACAATTGTGTAAGAAATCTTAAGACACCTAAAACTCTTAATTGCTCATATGTGCGCTTGAATGTCTTGAATAGAAATGCCTTGTTGCTAGAAAGTCCATTATGATGATTGAAAGTGAAAAGGTATGCTTGAAATATGAAACATGAAATACGAAACATGGAATACAAAACATAAATACGAACTGGTCGTCGAAAATACCATGAAAATGTTCATTCCCGAGGGTTGTTCGGTTGCCGACGACTTTAAGGTTGAGTAGACCTTTTTAGTGCAGGGTCAGTGTGAGGAGGCATCACGATATATATACTCGATCACTGAAGATGTCCTCCCTGATATCCGGAAGGACTGTAACTGGGCAAATAAGGACATAGTGGTCCCCGACGCTGAGGAGGCCATTACTACCCATGTCGAGGGATATCTATTTGTTTACACTTATCCATTCACGCTGGGCCCTGTGGACCCAGTCATTAAAGAATTCTGCAGGAGGAACGAAGTTTGCCTCGGTCAAATCCACCCATCGATGTGGAGGATCATGATACTCCTATGAGTTTTTGAGAACAAGATCGACTCATGGCGGCTCACAGTAGATCATCAACTCCACCTGTACGATCCCCGAATCATCCGTTGGGGACTGATAAAGCTCGTGCATCGGGCTAGCAAAGACCCATTCTCAAGCATCGATGAGGACCGGTATCGAGGATGGTAGAGGCCTCAGACCTATTCCCTGCTGAGTTTAGGCCATTCCCCGAGAGATGGAATGCATCACGTAAGTGCAACTTTCCTTTTATTGTTTATTTTATATTTATATCCATTTTAGTCATCGGTATTTGTGGTGGTGTAGCTGCTTCTCGAGTCCCAAACGGTATCCCTTGGCTGAAGTAGTGGATCGAGGTATCCCTCGACTCAAATAGTAGATCGAAGGTATTGTCTCAAAAATATCTTACTCCGAGTGCTCGTGGCACAAACTATCGAAGAGTCGTTGGGAGGCCCATTCTATTGTAATATTTCTTTCAATTCGTTAGTCCAATTCATATGATATATAAATAAAAAAATGAATGGGGTCTTACCGTAGCAGTAGTATCATTCTAAGTGAGTTATGTTACAGTTGTTTGGTAGTCGCACCCCGTTTCCTGTTTCAATTTTGTACGAACGTTTACCGGTAATATTGACAATCCGATTTGGACCTTCCTAATTCGATACCAGCATTCCTTCGTTTGGGTTTTGCGTGTTCAGTGTCACCTTTCTTAACACCAAGTCCCTAATATTAAAGTAATGGATGGTGTCTCTCTGGTTGTAATACCTTTCAATCGGTTGCTTCTGGGCGGTCATCCATACGAGGGCGGCCTCGTGCCTTTCTTCCAACAGTTTTAGGATTGTGTTCATGGCCTCGCCATTTGACTCTTTGATTTTACATCAGAACCTGAAACTCTGTTCTCCTACCTCGATCGGTATTAGTTCTTTGGCACCGTAGACAACCGAGAATGGGGTACCTCCAGTGCTGGATTTTGAGGTTGTATGATATGCCCACTATACTTCGGGCAACATTTACTTCCATTTTCCTTTGGCGTCAGAAAATCTCTTCTCGAGGTTTTGGAGTGTTGTCTTGTTGGTGGACTCTGCCTGACCGTTCCTACTAAGGTGATACGGTGTTGATATTATCCTTTTGATCTTATGGTCCTCAAAAACTTTGCTTACCTTACTGCCGATGAATCGCTTCCCGTTGTCGCATATAATCTCGGCCGACATTCCGAACCGATATATTATGTGGTCCCGAATAAAATCAATAATTTATTTCTCCATGACTTTCTCAAATTCCTGGGCTTCAACCTTTAAGGACAAGCAGATGGGGGTCTCCCTGATACGATCATAAAGAGAAGACTGAGAAACCACACAAGCCAAAACTCAACTCGGCTCAGAAACATCCAATCTAACAAACTGGTTGGCCAAGGCCTGAACATCCAATGTCAGTGGCCTCTATACTGTTGGTAGATATGATAAGTTGCCCAAACTCTCCACCCTGCGACTCAAGGTATCGTCCACCACATTGGCCTTCTCGGGAGGGTATAGAATAGTAATATCATAGTCCTTAAGCAGCTATAACCACCTCTGCTGACGCAAGTTAAGATCCTTCTATTTAAATAGATGTCGCAGACTCCGGTGATCGGTGTAGATCTCATAAGGGACACCATACAAATAATGCCGCCAAATCATCAAGGCATGAATAACAACTTCTAACTCAATGTCGTGGACACGATAGTTCTTCTTATGCGCCTTCAGCTGTCTAGATACGCAGGCAATCACCCTACCCTCCTGCATCAAAGCCGCACCGAGACCAATAAGCAACGCATCACAATATATAGTATAAGACCCCGAAGCTGTAGGCAATACTAATACTAGGGTTGTAGTCAATGCAGTCTTGAGCTTTCGAAAGCTCTCCTCACACTCCTATGTTAAACTGAACGGAGCACCCTTCTGGATCAGCCTGGTCATACATGTTGCAATAGATAAGAAACCCTCTACAAATCGACGATAATACACTGCCAAATCAAGAAAAATCCGAATCTTCGTAGCTGAGGACGATCTAGGCCACCTCTGCTCTGCTTAAACCTTATTCAGATCCAACTTCATCCCCTAACTCAACATTACGTGACCCAAAAATACCATTGAATCTAGCCAACTCTCACACGTTGAAAAATTTGCATATAACTTCTTTTCTCTCAGGGTCTGGAGCACAGTCCTCAGGTGCTGTTGTCACGACCCAAAAACCTAACCCGTCGTGATGGCTCCTATCGTGATACTAGGCAAGCCGACCTTTCCAAAACACTTTAAAAAGTTAACATAAGTGAAATAAAACATTTAAAATAACCGAAGTTTCTCATAAATACAGGGTAAAACCCAAATAAAATATAAGTGCGGAAAGGTAGCCCGACATCGGGGTGTCACTAAGTCATGAGCATCTAGAGAACCAAACTAATACAACCAGTGTCCATGTATCCATACAAGACAGAAAGAAATATAGAAGGAGATACAAGGTCCTACGGACGCCGGCAGCTACCTCATAGTCTCCGGTACTCGATCGCACCCGAACTCAATGACCTCCATGACTAAACACACCTAGATCTGCATATGAAGTGCATGGTGTAGCATGAGTACAACCAACTCAGGAAGTAGCAAAAATATTTAAGGAACAGAGAAGCAGTGACGAGCTATACAGTAAAGTTCATTTAAAAAATGTTTGGTAAAGAGTGAACATTCTTTCAAACCCCGTGGTATGAGTCAAATCAGTTCGCGCTCATGTAAAACGGATATGAATCTTCCAGAAATATCACAACAACAACAGATAACAACTAAGTGCAACAATAAATAAAAGCAAGTACAACCTTTCAAGGCAGCAGTCACTCAACCCATCTCAACAGCTCACACTCTCGGCTCTCAGCACTCAATACACACTCTCAATAGGTACATGCGCTCACTGGGGGTGTTTAGACTCAGGAGGGGCTCCTACAGCCCAAGCGCTAAAATCTGCACGGACAACTCACGTGCTGCACAGACAACTCACGTGCCATAGTATAAATATCTGAATCCGCACGGACAACTCACGTGCTGCACGGACAACTCACGTGCTATAGTATAATATAAGTATCTGCACGGACAACTCACGTGCTGCACGGACAACTCACGTGCTATAGTATAATATAAGTATCTGCACGGACAACTCACGTGCTGCACGGACAACTCACGTGCTATAGTATAATATAAGTATCTGCACGGACAACTCACGTGCTGCACGGACAACTCACGTGCTATAGTATAATATAAGTATCTGCACGGACAACTCACGTGCTGCACGGACAACTCACGTGCTATAGTATAATATAAGTATCTGCACGGACAACTCACGTGCTGCACGGAAAACTCACGTGATATTGTATAATATCTCACCTATAGGCCCTTGGCCTTACTCAGTCATGAACTTCCCTAGTCTCATAACACTCAATAAAGAAAGGGAAAACAGCCCAAGTGAAAGTGTTACAGTATATCATACTGGAAAAATAATAGAGACTGAGGTAAACATGTACCAATGTCACTATGACTGAATATAACTACCATGAGCAGGAATATAGCCCAAGCATGATTTCTAACATGAAAGGCAGTCAAGTTCTAGTAGACAGGAATGCATATAAACACAAATAAAGGCTATTAGACTTCACAGTCTCCCGGGACGAACCAAGTATCAATCCCTCACGACGTCCACCCACACGCCCGTCACCTAGCATGGGTGCCATCTACAAACAGTCACATTATATCAAACTTTGGGTTTCATACCCTCAAGACCAGATTTAAAACTGTTACTTACCTCAACAGCGTAAAACACCTACTCCAAAATTCCCTTTCCTCTCGAACCAGCCTCCAAATGACTTGAATCTCGCCACAAGCAATAAAATACGATCAATATGAACTAAAGAATAAATCCCACAAGGAAATTACCAAATTATAGGCCAAATCCCGAAATTCACTCAAACCCGCCCCCGGGCCCACGTCTCGAAATCCAACAAAAGTCATAAAACTTGAAAGCCCATTCACTCACAAGTCCATATGTAAGAAATTTATCAAAATCCGACATCATTTGGTCACTCAAATCCTTAAATTAAACTCTCCAAAATCCCAAGCCCTAACCCCCTATTTTCACCCCTAAATACCACTAATTAGAAGATAATACAATGGGAAAACACCATCGATAGGAGTATTAGAGCCGAAGCAACTTACCTCACTAAGTACCCTTGAATCTCCCTTCAAAATCACTCCAAACGCTCCAAAAACCGACTTGAAAATGGTGGAAATGAACCAAAATTCGCGAAGTGTTCTTTTTATACTTTCTTCCCAGGGCTTTCACACCTGCGGCCAACTATGCGCACCTGCGGTGCCGCATCTGCTCAAGAAACCCCGCACCTATGGAAAATCATTAATTCCCCCAACTTCGCACCTGCGCTCCATATCTATATCTGGGACCACGTAGGTGCGGAAAAGACCTCGCACCTGCAAACACTGCCTGACCTCCTCACTTCCGCTTCTGTGGCACCTATCCGCATATGTGACATGTACTACGCACCTATGGACCCAACCTACCCCAACACTGTCTGCACCTGCAAACTCTCATGTGCGCCTGCGACCTCGCACCTGCGGCTCCCCCACTGCAGGTGCAGAAATACCAGTAGCAGCAGCTTCAACTGCATTTTCCAACTTCAAACAATCCGTTAACCACCCGAAATCACCCCGCGCCCCTCGAGACCTCAACCAACTATAGCAAAAAGTCATATAATAACATACAAACTTAGTCGAGCCTTCAAATCACTCAAAACAACATCAAAACACAAAATTACTCTCGGATTCAAGCCTAAAAACCTCTAAACTTCTGAATTCCACAAACGACTCTGAAACATACCAAACCATGTCTGAATGACCTCATATTTTACACACATGTCAGAAATAAAACAACGAACCTACTCCAATTTTCGTAAATACATTCCGACCCCGATATCAAATTTTTCACTGCCGACCAAAATCGCCAAATTTCCAGCTTTCGCCAATTTAAGCCTAATTCTACTACGGACCTCCAAATCATATTCCGGACTTGCTCCTAAATCCAAAATAATCTAACGAAGCTAATGGAACCACCAGAATTCAAATCCGAGATCGTTTACACATAAGGCAATGTCCGGTTGACTTTTCCAACTTAAGCTTCTAAATAAGAGACTAGGTGTCTCAATCCACTCTGAAACCACTACGGACCCAAACCAACTAACTCGATATATCATAATATAGCTGAAAACAAGAAAAGGAAGCAAAAATGGGGGAAAATGGACTATAACTGATGAAATAACCGGCCGGGTCGTTACATCCTTTTCCTCTTAAACAATCATTCGTCCTCGAATGGGTCTAGAAACACACCTGGAGTCTAAAATAGGTGTGTATATCTGCTTCGCATCTCCCGCTCGGTCTCCCAGGTGGCCTCCTCCACATGCTGACCTCTCTACTGCACCTTCACCGAAGTTATGCCCTTTGACCGCAACTTCCGAACATGCCGATCCAAAATGTCCACCGGCTCCACATCATAAGTCATATCACCCTCCAAATAAACTGTGCTGAAGTCTAAAACATGGGATGGATCGCCAACATACTTTCGGAACATGGATACATGAAATACTGGATTCACACTCGACAAGCTGGGTGGCAAGGCAAGCTTATAAGGCACCTCCCCTATTCTCTGAAGCACCTCAAAAAGGCCCAATAAACCGGGGGCTCATCTTGCCACTCTTCCCAAGAATAGCATAATATGGCCACAAATAGTCCATACCCAAAATAATATGAAACTCTACCATAGTGAACAATAATAAATCAGCTCTGGTCTCAAACCCACTAAGAACAACCAAACACGACTGATACCCACAGTCAATATTAATAGAATCTCTAGAAGGTGTAAACAAATAGACAGGAGAACTCAAAGAATCACCGAATACACCCAAATACGGAGCAAACAAAGATGACACATAGGAATAAGTGGAGCCTGGATCAAATAAGACTAATACATCTTTATGATAGACCAGAACAATACTTATAATGACAGATTCAGATGCAATTCCTACCTCCCGAGAAGGAAGAACATAATATATGGCCTGGCCTCCCCCTCTAAGGCGATCTCTACCTGCTCAACCTCTACCTCGAGCTGGCTGAATAGGTAGAGTAGTAGCTGGTGCTGCACGCCGTGCCTGATTATTCTATGGAGGTGCACCCCTCCTAAGTCTGGGTCAATCCCTTACCATATTACGAGTGTCAACACACTAAATACAAGCTCTTGGAGGACGTGGCTGTTGTGGCTGGCTCGGGCTAGATTGGATGGACTGGTCATTGAAAGCAACCCGTGTAGGAGGTGCACTAGACAATGACGGTGCATAATAGGGAGTCTGGGGCCTAGTAGTGGTTTGAATACCACTGGTGACTGGAAATGCTGAATGAACAGGGTGACTCACACAGCCCCTACCCTGATGAGTTGTAGCTGGGGCACGAGTTCTACTATATGCGCCAGACTCTTGAGACATCTTGGCCTATCTCTCCTCTCTCTCCCGAGTTCGCATACCCTCTAATCTCCTAGATATACCCAGTACCTACTGGTATGCGATGTCCATCTTTAACTCTCGAGCAATGCTAAATCTGATGTTGGGGTTGTGCCCCTTGATAAATTAATGGACCCTCTCTATAGTAGAAGCAACAAAGGCTGGGGCATGTTTAGCCAAATCACTGAACCGTACCACATAATCTGACACGGTCATATACCCATGGAGCAACTGTTCAAACTCTGCGTTCCATGCATATCTAAGACTCTAGGGAACATACTCCCTCAAGAAAATATCCGAGAACTGAGTCCAAGTGAGGGAAGCAGCCTCGACCGGACTACACAACTCATATACTCGCCACTACTGATAGACCGTTCCCCTAAGCTGGAACGCACTGAAAGCAACCCCACTAGTCTCCGCAATACCTATAGTTTGAATGATACAATGGCACTGCTCAATAAAATCCTAGGCATCCTCTGATTCTAAGCCACTGAATATAGGAGGGTGGTACTTCATGTACCTCTCGATCCTAAGCTGCTCCCCCCTAGACAACTGCTGCCCTAACCTCGGGCTTAACTGGGGCTACCGGCTGCACTGGTATGACCTATGGAACTTTGTTTCTCTGAATCCGTTGCTCTAGGGTACGAGCGTGTAAGTCCCCGTAAATGTTTTACCTAAAACCTGAGGTTTCATGGTGCCGAGGTTGGTTAATATGATCAAGGATTGTAGATAGCACTAATTTGTTAATAGAAAAGGGTTTACCGGAGTTTGACTTTTGTGCAAACATTTAAATCATTCTAGATTGATTTGATTCATAAACGCATAATTCAATTCGAGGCGCGATTAGTTATTTTGGCATTGTTTGACGTGGTTTGAGGCTGCGAATAAGTTCGTATAGTTGTTTAAGATGTGTTGGTATAATTGGTTAATGTCCCAAGCGCATCGGGTGAGTTTCAGACGGGCTTCAAATCGATTTGAGCTTTGTTCAAGTTTCTGGTTCACGTTGGACACAGCTGCTCCAACCGTTTTATATGGTTGCCCCAAATGTCGACACGGTTGCCCCATACATTGGGCATGGTTCAATAGTTGAAGAAATGAAGGTCCTGGAATTCGTTACGGTTCAGCGCATCGCACGGTTGACCTCACGGTTAGAACTTTGTATCCATTTTAAGCCAATTTTGGGGTTCATTTTCCCCAATTCTCTTGGCCAAATTTTGGGGTTTTCTTCCACTCTCTCAAGAAATCCCCATTATCTTGGTGTGCAATTCTATCATTTCTACATTAGTATTGATGAAATATACACATAAAATACTTAGATCTGCACGAAAGTTCTTCGAGAACTCTAAAGAGGGTTTTGCAAGATTTCTTCCAAAAGGTACACCTACACCCTTAGACTTACATGTATGTATTTATTATTGGAATATGAGTATGAATTAAGTATTGGAACTCATGGTATGGTGATTCGAAGCCATAAATTCGCAATTTAAAAACATAACTATTGTAGAGATTGAAAGGTGATTATTTGATGGAATTTCGTTGGTTGGGTGTGGATGGATGGTCATGCATGTGATGTTGGAAGTTATAGATTGCTTAAGAATGATGGTGGGATAAGTTGTTGGAAAATGGTGGTAGTTGTATGAACTAATGCTATGGTTATGATATGTAGAGACTAATGCCTACTAGGTGTAGATTGAAGTTGCTTATGTTGGCTAAACCATCTCCTAGAATTGAACCCCACAATGTCCTTGTATGTCCCGAGCTGCTTATTATGAATCGATTATCCAAATAAGCTTTTGTCAAAAGACATTCGTGTTCAATATGTAATTCAAATACTCTTGTTATGTTGTACTACTATGTGTTCAAAGTATGGGTTGCATATCTAAATGCCTTGACTTCAAGTTGTGTTTCAAATGAAAGCTAATGACAATTGTGTAAGAAATCTTAAGATGCCTAAGACTCTTATTCGCTCATTTGTGTGCTTAAATGTCTTGAATAGAAATGCCTTGTTGTTGGAAAGTCCATTATGATGATTGCAAGTGAAAAGATATGCAAGAAATATAAAATATGAAACATGAAATACGAAACATGAAATATAAAACATGAAATGCAAAATGAGAAAAATGAAATGTGAAGTATGAAACACGGCCAATGTGCCAAGAGAAATAATAAAATTGTTACCACTAGTGCCAATAAAAATGAAGAGATGTGAAAGAATTGTTCAATGTGTTGATTGATAGAAAAGGATGATGTCTCCAATGAGACGGCGTATCCAATCGGTCGTGATCGGACACCATGCCGCATACATGGTGGTTATAGTGTTTGAAATTGTAATTTAAATCGGAATTGTGATTGTGGTTGTGGTTGTTGTCTCTAATGAGATGGCCTATCCAATCGGGTCACGATCGGACTCCGTACTTTACTAAAAGTACGGTGGTACTGTGAATGGTGATAAATCGATGCTAAGATCCCCCAACATAAACCATGAAGATTAACTTCAAAGACTTATCTTGTTCCTAACTTGATGTTTGATATCGGTTGAGGTTTTGAATTGAAATTTTAATTGTTCCTTATTGCATTATTACTCATTCTATTGAGAGGGTGTTTAGTTATACATATTAGTACTATTCCATATGTACTAACGTCCCTTTTTTCCTGGGGCGCTACATCCTTAATGGATGCAGGTGGTTACATAGCAGGCGACGTTGATCGGCGATTATGGTACACCTTTTTCCTAGTAGACTAGGTGAGCCAAACTTTATTACGGGGTCATGTGTCTTTTGTTCATTGTATCATCACGTTTTGAGGTATAGCCGGAGCCTTGTTGCTAGCACTATCATAATAATCTTTTGTATATTTTAGAGGCTCTGTAGACATAGTGTGGGTTGTATATGTTGCTGGGAAAGTTAAACAAGTTATGTTGTGTTCGAATCACTTGTTTCACTTCCGACTATGAAAATATGTGTATTTTGAGACTTTAAAATAAAGTAACTAATGGTAATGAATTGGTATTGTATACATGCTGTCCTTATTGTCTAATTAATTAAAATATATATTATATTTAATCATGAGTGAGTTTGGGTAGAAAGTATCTAACATGCTTGCTTGGCTGGGTTCACTTGGTTGAGCACCGCTTGCGCTCCCCGAGTTTGGTGCGTGAAAGGGCGTCAAGGGTATGTGCTCCTGCCTCAGCCTGAGATGTGGCAGTCGCAAGTGGGATCAACCCTGTCTGAGCTAAAGTGCCAAACATGCTCAGAAACTGGGTGAGGGTCTCATTGAAAGCTGGTGCGGTAACAAGCATCTCAGGTGCCTACACTCTGACTGGAGCTACTGGTGGTTCCTCAGTAGCAGCTCGTGCAGGTGCTCAGGCTGCACCACATAGACGTCCTCGGCCTCTACCCCAACCTGCGGGTGTCTGGTCATTTGCTCCGGTTGTATGTGTCCTCAACATCTGTGAGAGAATAGAAAGATAGAATTTTAGTTTCCTGAAGGCAAACATTTTGCACGACAAGGAATCAAAGAAGTGATATTTTTGCGAACTTTTTCCTAACAGTTACATAGCCTCCCAACGATAAGTACATGCGTCTCCGTACCGATCCGCTAGACTATACTAAAATTGCTCTTGACTTATAACACCTATGAACCTAGAGCTCTAATACAAACTTGTCACGACCCAAGTTTCCCTCTGTATGATGTCGTGACGGCACCTAGTCTCTAAGACTAGGTAAGCCTAACCATTTTGCGGAAAGAACTGAAATATCGACTAAAACGCAACATCAACAGATATATATATATATATATATATATATATAACTGAAAACTGACGCTCGTCATCTGCAGGTAAAATTTGCAACTCAGAGTAAGAACAACTCCCAACACCCGGTAGTTATAAGCCACGAGCTCTAAGGAATTACTAAATATCTCTATACATCTAGGTCTAAGAGAATAAATAAAAACAAAATAAGAATGATAAAGGGGGGCTCCTTGGTCTGCGGATACTGTAAGATATACCTTAAAGTCTCCAAGTAGAAGCACACGTTCTACTATCGAGGATGATAAGATGTACTTGGGTCTACACAAAACATGTGCAAAAGTGTAGTATGAGTACACCACAACAGTGCCCAGCAAGTGCCAAGCCTAACCTCGGTAGAGTAGTGACGAGGTTAGGTTAGGGTCCTGCTAGAATATAAGAATGTATGGGAAAATCAACAGCATGGGAAAACAAGAAGACAATTACAACACGTAAGGCAACGAACGTCCTACAAGTCAAGGAACAACAACAAAAAGAAACAACACAACAAATAGATGGTAAATAGTAACTGCATGATAGAAACCTCGTGCCACAATAGCAATCCACACGGAAGAAACCTCGTGCCAATAACACTCTGCACGGACGTAATCTCGTGCCAATCACACACTGCACAGAAAAAACATCGTGCCAATCACACTCCACACGGAAGAAACCTCGTGCCAATCACACTCCACACAGAACAAACCTTGTGCCACAACCAAACAGTCATCTCAACAAGAATCACGAAAGTCAACACGTATTAAATGAAAACAATGATAATACAAGCAAGGAATTCTACAATTAAAGAATGAATATAGAATCAAGGAAGAAGGTAATTCGACTAAGCATGTTGTACAAATTTCAATCAAGAGATGAGACACATAGACATGTGAAATGTGGCTAAACATGATGACNCCTCCGTATGATGTCGTGACGGCACCTAGTCTCTAAGACTAGGTAAGCCTAACCATTTTGCGGAAAGAACTGAAATATCGACTAAAACGCAACATCAACAGATATATATATATATATATATATATATATAACTGAAAACTGACGCTCGTCATCTGCAGGTAAAATTTGCAACTCAGAGTAAGAACAACTCCCAACACCCGGTAGTTATAAGCCACGAGCTCTAAGGAATTACTAAATATCTCTATACATCTAGGTCTAAGAGAATAAATAAAAACAAAATAAGAATGATAAAGGGGGGCTCCTTGGTCTGCGGATACTGTAAGATATACCTTAAAGTCTCCAAGTAGAAGCACACGTTCTACTATCGAGGATGATAAGATGTACTTGGGTCTACACAAAACATGTGCAAAAGTGTAGTATGAGTACACCACAACAGTGCCCAGCAAGTGCCAAGCCTAACCTCGGTAGAGTAGTGACGAGGTTAGGTTAGGGTCCTGCTAGAATATAAGAATGTATGGGAAAATCAACAGCATGGGAAAACAAGAAGACAATTACAACACGTAAGGCAACGAACGTCCTACAAGTCAAGGAACAACAACAAAAAGAAACAACACAACAAATAGATGGTAAATAGTAACTGCATGATAGAAACCTCGTGCCACAATAGCAATCCACACGGAAGAAACCTCGTGCCAATAACACTCTGCACGGACGTAATCTCGTGCCAATCACACACTGCACAGAAAAAACATCGTGCCAATCACACTCCACACGGAAGAAACCTCGTGCCAATCACACTCCACACAGAACAAACCTTGTGCCACAACCAAACAGTCATCTCAACAAGAATCACGAAAGTCAACACGTATTAAATGAAAACAATGATAATACAAGCAAGGAATTCTACAATTAAAGAATGAATATAGAATCAAGGAAGAAGGTAATTCGACTAAGCATGTTGTACAAATTTCAATCAAGAGATGAGACACATAGACATGTGAAATGTGGCTAAACATGATGACTACACGTGCTTGAATAACTCAATTAAGGCATAAAAAGGAAACTACTTAGCAAAGACTGGAATATCAACATTTAGCCCGTGTACGCACTCGTCACGTCACATACACGACACTCACATATCACAAATTATTACAACAATACCAAATCCTAAGGGGATTTCACCCACACAAGATTAGACAAGTCACTTATAACAAACCTCGCTTAATCAATCAATAAGAATGTCTTTCCCTCAATTTTCCGACATCGAACGGCCCAAATCTAGTCAAAAGTAATTACATACTATAAGTATAACTATAAGAAACTAATCTAAATAATAAAATCATAAATTTAACAAAAAATTATAAATTTTCCCCAAACGTCGACCCGAACCTACGTCTCAAAATCGCGTAAACGTCATAAAATCCGAGCACCCATTCAACCACGAGTCCAACCATACTAAATTTACTGAAATCCAACACCAAATTGCCACTCCAATTCCCAAATTACAACTCTCCAAATACCTAGCCTTGACTCCCAAATTCCACCTTAAATACTCATACACTAGGTGGGAAATTTAGTGGGAAAATAAGATTATTGAACAAAAATGTTCAAAAGTGGCTTACCTCAAGAAACCCTTCGACAATCTCTCTCAAAATCGCCTAATCCCAAGCTTGAAATATTCAAAATGAAGAAAAATCACGAACCCTTATGCAGGAACTTAACCGCATCTGCGGTATCACAGAAGCGACAATCCTCCCGCTACTGTGGTGAACCGCTTGATCTAGGCCTCCGCTCCTACAATCCTTCCCCCGCATCTGTGCAATCGCAGGTGCGGAAATACCATCGCACCCGCGCATAACCCTCACTGGCCAAATTTCGCTTCTGCACTTCTACCATCGCCCTTGCGAATCCACTTCTGCGGGACTCTGACCATATTTGCGGTCCCAGTTAGGCAGGTCCAATCTCGATTCTGCTGCTCGATGGCCACTTATGTGGTGCCGTACTTGTGGCCCAAAGTGCTCAGGTGAGATTACACCAGACACAGAAATACTTCAGCAATCTAACACAACTCCAATTCGATCCGTTTACCACCCGAAATCTACCCGAGGCCCCCGGGACCACAACCAAACAGACCAACAAGTTCTAAGACATCATACGAACTTTGTTGATCCCTCAAGTCACATCAAACAATGACAAAAAATTTTTATCCCCCACATACTTTCACCAATGTGGCCCTTGCTTCGCGATCGCGATGAAGGACGCACCAGACCTCGGAAACAGTAGCTAAAACATGAAGAAATGGCTCGTAGACCATTCGAAACTCATTCGATGCCCACGGGACCCCGTCCAATCATACAAAATAGTTCAAAAACATGACACAAATATGCTCGAGGCCTCAAATCACACCAAACAGCATCCAAACTATGAATCGATGATCAAGATCCTTCTTTCAACTTTCAAAGTTCGCCGAACACATCTGAATTATGCTTAAACATCCGGAATAACATAAAACTTTACAAGCAAGTCACAAATCACGATACAAACCAATTCGATGGCTAAAAGGCCCAAAAGTACATCGATAACATCTAAATCCACTCCAAACAAAACTTAGGAAATTCTAAAACCTTGAAAATGCCAACTTTCGACAATAAGCGTCGAAAGTTTTCTGGACCACTCGATACTCAACCTGAACATAAGCCCACGTCAGAACTCATCATACGAAATTATGGGAACCTTCAAATCTCAATTCCAAGGTCGTTTACTCTAAATACAAACCTTGGTCAACTCTTCCAACTTAAAGTTTTTGAATTGATAATTTTCCATCTGAAGCAACTCCGAACTTCCCGAACGTTAATTATGTCTACGTGTACAAGGTATAAATCATGAATTGAAGCTACTCAATACCTCAAATCAACGAACAATACGCTAAAGCTCAAAATAACTGATCGGGTCATTACATCCGTCATCCGCCGCCACCGAAAATCGCCCACGTCGGTGGATGATCTCCAAATCCACCCAAAGTATTACCTTATATCCCACCATTAATCCAAATCTATTTCTAGAATCCTTGAAATCCCTTATAATATCTTCACTTAGTATATTTGAGATTTCCAAACCCTAATTTGACCCCCTTTTTGATTTTTCTTCTACTAGGCATTTTTAACGTATAACTTACATCAATCGACTGCTCTTGTTGAGAGCTGTCAATTGATATTTGTTTCATAGCATTTTACAGTCGTCGGATTTTGGTCAAACCTTGCTGGCTCACTAGAGTTTAATTGCTCCCCTGTTTAATTACCATATTTTCCCGTTTTGCATTCTTTAGTTTCGATTTGGTTAAACCTACTGAAAGTTATTTGTTTAGCTTTGTGTTTGTATAATTAGATCAATAGTTTAATTGCATAACAGTTAGTTTAATTACACAAGTTTGTAGGATAATTGATCCTGAATTAGTTAATCACATGTTGAAGTAGGTTATTTGTTAAATTATTTGGTTTTTAAATATTCTTTGCTCTGTTTTGATTTTTAATTTTTTGAATTTCTTGTTATAGTTTTTTGTAATTACTAGAAGCTTAAAGGGGAATTTGAAAAATGATAACATGTAAAAAAATGATAAGGATTAATGATGAAAAATGATAACATCCGTTAGCTATTCAGGATGGTTCTAGAAGGGGGAAATAAGGATTAAGTTGCAAAGAAAAGTAGACAAAAGAGCGTCAGCTACTAATTAGTAGGTAAATAACATAATTTATTAAATTGTTTGGTTTTTAAATACTGTTTTGATATTTAATTTGGTTGAATTTCTTGTTAGAGTTCTTTGCAATTACTAGAAACCTAAAGGGGCATTTGTAAAACGATAACATGTAAAAACAAATGATAAGGTTTAAGATGAAAAACGATAACATCTGTTAACTATTCAGGATGGTTCTAGAAGAGGGAAGTAAGGATTAAGCTACAATGAAAAGTTGAGGAAAGAGGGTCAGGTACTGATTAGTAGGTAAATAACAAAATTTAGAGGGATATAAAAGAAATAACTGAAATAGATTCTCGTAATTTCTATATAACAACACACACAGACCTAACATGATTTCATTGATACACTCTCATTCTCACCTATTTTCTCACTTCACTCATCACTACTCTTCTCACACAAGCATTTAGTAGTACACAAAAGCATCTGAGATATATTTGGAGAATTATAACTTAGATCTGAAAAATAAAAGTTTAAAAAAAAAACAAAAAACCAAACGAAATTCTAATAGACTCTGATCTCTGCTATACTATCTTGGTTTTCATGTTGATGTTGGAATTGAAATTGAAGTTGTCACTGCAATCTCTGTTGATTTGCTAATATTTTTGTTGTTGAGTTCTAGTTACCTCATATTGCTTCATTTTCTTCTTCCCTACATCTCAGGGTACAGTTCAATCCATAAAACTATAATCTCGTCTCAAATCAATGCAAGTCAGTTGTTGAATGTAGTTGTTTTCCTTCAATCGATATTGTTTTATGTTGTGTTGTTTCTAATATTTTACGAGCCTATTTATCACATCATTTTAAGGATACAAAGCATGAGATCTGAGTAAATTGATGCTATAGAACATTACATTTCCTTCACTTGTAGTTATTTGTTAGTAATTAATTTCTTTCATATATAAATTAGTTGGTTGAAGAATAATACAGGTGAGTTAATCATGAGCTAAGAGCCGTAGATCTGGCCACTAGTTGATTTGATTTGCAGTCTCACAAGTTCTAAACATATTTTCTTTCATTGGTAGACAATAGTAAGAGAAGATAGTTTGCAAAATTAGTCAGGATTTGGCTAAAGTAATAACACATTTCTAGAAGCAATGTTGGGAGGTATCTCTTTTAATTAGTGATACATGTACTTTGTAAATCAAATTGAGACAAGTGTTATATTCTCTCATTAGTAATGTAATCACATGTAATTGATTATTCGAGTGGGTATATATGTAATTCGTGAATGTAACTTGTAAACAAGATTTTACCGTCTCTTATTTGCTAAATTATGTATTGATGACATCTTCAATTTGGGACCTAATATTTGGCCTAGATGCGGGTCAGAGTTGAATTAAACTCTGAGCATTACTTTAACGATTGAGGCGCACTTCTTCAAATTAGCTCATTTAGGCGATGGGCCCAGTTCAAAAGCCCATTAACAAATCTATTAAAATAAAATGAATGTGACCATGAATACTTCTTCTATACCTTTTAAATTTAGCAGCCTTTTTCATATGACTCAGATCAATGGCAATATAATTATCTCCAACCATGTGAGATCCAATGTTGAAATGCGCCCCTTCTCTAGTAAAACAACTTAAATAATAAACACACCCTCCCAAGTTTACCGTGCTTTTCCCTAATTCCTAGACCTTCG
The DNA here is from genome assembly GCA_000715115.1 of Nicotiana otophora. Lineage (NCBI taxonomy): Eukaryota > Viridiplantae > Streptophyta > Magnoliopsida > Solanales > Solanaceae > Nicotiana > Nicotiana otophora. The sequence continues at coordinate 6,878 of AWOL01S0074176.1, read as the reverse complement.
CAATAATCTCAAACCTTAGGAAATAAATTACTACAAATACCCGTAGAATAATTTAGACATGCCTTTAAAGTATTATCATGATTATCTACACGTTCACGTGACAGAATTATAATTCAAAATAAATCAAGGTACGCGTTTGCGTGACTTTGACCAAGCAATCTTAATAATTAATTAAGTGTTATTAATTGTATACACGTGTGCGTAACATGAAATTAGATCCCTAAATACAATGGATTGACACAAACGCGGTTCCTTTCAAGATTATTCCATAATGCCATAATCAAGTAATTTAAATGCGGTAAAATATTAAAATGCACGGAGATTCTTAAATACGTAATATCCATTAATTAATCCAACCATGATTATAAAGCGATCGTGTTAGAACCGCGGAATCCGGGAGTGTCTCACACATTCTCTCAGATTAACAAAACTTCTTACCCGGTCTTTTGTATTTTGTAGACTTTAAACAGAGTCAAATTTTCTTGATTTGGGATTTAAAATAAATGGTCACTCGGAACACCGTAAATAAATAATTTCGAGTGGCGACTCTTAAAACGTAAAAATAGATAATCTCATTTCAATAATGTCACTTTAATCGAAAAAACTCATTTTTCGTAAAAAGGAGGTGTGACAAAACCCACCATGTGCAACCTCTCAAATCTTTTTACTGGGCCATCTCCTCCTCACATGCTCATACCAGCTTAGCCTCACTTTTCACAGCTTATCCTCCACGGGAGCTACCCCTACCTTATCTCGAATATCATCATTGATGATCTTGTCTCTTCTAGTATGCCCACACATCCACTTCAGCATTTGAAAAATGTCTAGACATATTTGAGATACTCTTATGGGATGTAACATTTAATTGATCTTATGAAATGCTTCATATTTATAAACTTTAAATAATATGTTGTTTGATCACTTTCTTATCAAGTGTTATTGAAATACTTCAATCTCTTTGTTCTTCCATGATCATATGTGTAATGACCCGGCCGGTCATTTCAAGAGTTGTAGCCCCGTTCCCATATTTACTGCTCCTTTTGTGCATTACATTTGTTATATAACTTATCGGGTTAGTTTGTTCGGGTCCGGAAAAATTTCAGAGTGAATTGAGACACTTAGCCTCATAATGGAAAGCTTAAGTTGAAAAAGTTGACCAGATATTGACTTATGTGTAAACGACACCGCAATGGTACTTCGATGGCTCCGTTAGCCCCGTTAGGTAATTTTGGACTTAGGAACGTGTCTGTATTTTGATTTGGAGATCCGTAATAGAATTGGGCTTGAAATGGAACAAATTGAATTTTTGGGATGTTTGACCGGCAATGGACTATTTTATATCGAGGTCGGATTGGTATTCCGGATGTTGGAATAGGTTCGTGGTGTCATTTGTGACTGGTGGGCAATATTTGAGGTCAATCGGGCGTGATTTGTCAGGTTTCTGCGTCATTTGTAGAATTTGAAAATTTCAAAGATAATTAGGCTTTAGGTGCGATTTATGTTTTTGATATTGTCTGAGGTCTATGTGAAGGCTCGACTAAGTTCGTATTATGTTTTGGGACTTGTTGGTATATTTGGTTGAGGTCCTGCGGGCCTCGGGTTGATTTCAGGTGGTTAACGAAGATGGAATTTAGTTTGAGATGTAACTGAAGTTTGCTTTCTGCTGGTGTGATCGCACCTGCGAGGGTCTTGGCTGCAGATGGAGTGCAAGTGCAGAGTTAAATGGAGTTAGCAGAGGTCAATTGTGCGATCGATTTTCCGCACCTGTGATTGCGCAGATGCGGATAAGGGGTCGTAGAAGCGGAGGCAACTGGGATTAGTGACTTCCGCAAAAGCGGATTTTGGGACCACATGTGCGATTTGACTGGGCAGAACATATAAATGTTAGGGTTCGCAATTTCGGATTCATTTTAACATTTTGAACTCATAATTGGGTGATTTTTGAGAGTGCTTTCGTAGGGATAAATTTCTTCAATAATTATGTCTCCCCACTAATTACCACCTAGTTGGTGTGTTTTTGAGGTGCAATATGGGGATTGGAGTGTCGACTTGGTGTCGACTTTGGATGAATTTGGTATGGTTACACTTGATGTTGAATGGGCTTTCGGTTTTTGTGACTTTTGTTGGATTTCGATATAGTGGGCCCGGGGGCTGGCTTGAAGCCGATTTTTGATTGTGATTCATAATTTCATATTTTTCTTGTTGAATTGATTTCTTTAGCCTGTGTTGATTGTATTATACTGCTTGTGGCTAGATTCGGGACATTTGAAGGCCGATTTGCGAGGCAATGGTGTATTAGAGTAGAGTTTTGGCTCAGATTAAGGTAAGTAACAGTTCTAAATCTTGTAGTGAGGGTATCAAACCCGGATTATGTGTTATGTGATTGTTTTGGAGGTGACGCACATGCTAGGTGGCAGGCGTGTGGGCGTGCACCATGGGAATTGTACTTGGTCATTTCTGTGGAAATATAAATTTGAATAACTTGTTGTTCGCTATATGCTCTGCATGTGTTATAGAAATTTGACTGTAAATCATGTTAGAAATTATGTTTAGGTTATATGTTGGTATAGTAGGGACCCACAGAGTCCGTGATTCTTGTTCAATTACCTGCTAATTGCTACTTGTACTCAGTCATAGTTTTATTCTTGGCTTAGTTTGCGGAGATCTGGAGCTTTCTAGGGTTGGATGGTTATTACCTTCGCTTAGTACAAGCTTTCTCATCTACTGCATCGCCCTTGACCAAATTGACCCGAAAGGGTACTCCTTTTAGGTCATCGGAAGAGTTTGAGGAGAGCTTCCAGAAGCTTAAGACTGCTTTGACCACAGCTTCAGTTCCAGTACTACCTTTCTCTTATGGTTTTTATACGGTGTATTGTGATGCTTCTCGAATTGGTATTGGGTGTGTCTTGATGCACGAGGGTAAAATGATTTTGTAACGACCCGGCCGGTCGTTTTGAGTATTACAACCCCGCTTCCCCTTTACTGCTCAAATTGTACTTCACAGTTGTTGTGTAAGTTGCTGGGGTAAATGGTTCAGGTCCGGTGAGGTTTTGGAATGAATTGGACCACTTAGTTCTAAGGTTTAAAGTTTAAGTTAAAATAGTGATCGGATATCGACTTATATGTAAACGACCCCAGAATGCCATTTTGATGATTCCAATAGCTCCGTATGGTGATTTTGGACTTAGGAGCATGTCCGAAAAATTATTTGGAGGTCTGTAGTGGAATTAGGCTTGAAATGCCGAAAGATTAATTTTTTGGAAGTTTGACCGGGGGTTTGACTTCTTGCTATCGGGGTTGGAATCTGATTCTATAAATTTGAATACGTCTGCAATGTGAAATGTGACTTGTGTGCAAAATTTGAGGTCAATCGTTTGTAGAATGTGGACATTTATTAGGCTTGAATCCGTGTGTAGTTCGTATTTTTGAGGTTGTTTGATGTGATTTGAGGCCTTGAGTAGGTCTGTGGTGTGTGTTAGGACTTGTTGGTGTATTTGGATGGGGTCCCGAGTGGCTTGGGTGAGTTGCGGATGGTTAACGGATCAAATGCAACTTGAAACATTTCCGAAATTGCTGCCTACTGGTGTGATCGCACCTGCGAGGCTTTTGATCGAAGGTGCGAAGCCGCATGTGCGTGAAATCAGTCGTAGAAGCGGCCAAGTGTGGGATTGGGCAGTGCTCGTAGGTGCGGGGAATTTGTATTTGCGAGGCCGCAGGTGCGAAGGTGGTGGCGCAGATGCGGATTGGGGCTGGCGTGGGGGCGAACGCATGTGCGAAGGGGAATGCGCATCTGCGAGCCCGTAGATGCGAGAAGGCGTCGCAGATGCGAGATTTGAGAAGGCCGACTATTTCCAAAGGAGTGCAATTTTATCCGCAGAAGCGAGGGCTGCAGGTGCGACCCCTTGTCCGCAGATGCGGAAATCGATGGGACAGAACCTTAAATTCGAGGGTTCGACATTTTCACCCATCTTTGGATTTTGGAGCTCGGGTTGGGCGATTTTAGAGAGGAAATGTTTCACACAACTTGGGGTAAGTGTTCGTAACTCCCTTGTGATTATATTCGATGAATTAATCTTCTTTTTTGGTGTAAGATTATTGAATCTTCAAGAGAAATAGAAGGAAAGTTCTATAATGTCACACAACGAATTGTTCATGTTTAAATATCGATTCGGAGTTGGGATTGAGTGAAATTAGTATGATTGAACTTGTAATTGGATGAGTTGTCGTATTTTGTGAGTTTTGTTGGATTCCGAGACGTGGACCCCACGGATGATTTTTGGGGTGTAATTTCGTATTTTTGTGGTATTAATTCTTATAAATTATGTGGGCTGAATCAAATTCATTGTGACTACATTCGAGCCGTTTAGAAGTTGATACGTGCAGAATAGGATTTTTGGAGCATTGTTTAGCTTGCTCGGCATTGGATTTGTCTTGTTCGAGGTAAGTAACTCTTCTAATCTTAGAGTTAAGGGTATGAACCCTGAATATATGTATTTTGTGAATTGTTGGGAGGTGACGCACATGCTAGGTGACAGGCGTGTGGGCGTGCACTATAGAAATTGTGACATAATTGTTTATGTGGAATTTTGTAGTTAAATGATCTTGGCATTTTCCATGCGGTTTTATGAGTTAAAGAAATCGAGCTGAAAAGCATATTAAAAATCATGTTGAGTCTATGTGCCAGTATTATTGGAATCCACAGAGGTCATATTGCAGTGAATTATTTGTTTTAAGTTAAAAATTCATATCCAGTCATACTCATTTTATTGCATATCATATCTCAGTCTCTGTTGTTATCTATTGATACATCATATCATCATTTATGGGCTATTTCCATGACATTGTGAGCCCGAGAGACTGGAGAGATTGATGACCAAGTGAGGACGAGGGCTTGATTGTGAAGATTATTATGTTGATCGGGGCTGCCTGCCTGCAGCATGCTTTATATACTATACTATTATAGAACGTGAGTTGTCCATGCAACATGTGAGTTTTCCGTGCAGCTTATAGTGCTTGGGATGAAGAAGACCCTCCAGAGTCTCTACACATCCCAAGTGAGCGCAGGTACCTACTGAGTCCGAGTGCCGAGTGATGAGTGTCTAGGAGGCATGAGTGATTGTGAGGTATGCTCGAGTGGCATGAGTGACTGTGAGGTATGCCTGAGAGGCATGAGTGACTGTGAGGTATGCCTGAGAGGCATGAGTGACTGTGAGTTTTTATCACTGAGTTGCATCTCATTGGCATGCACACATGACATACATGCATAGAGATGTATTTTTTATCATGCTGTACAACATAATATCATTCATGATTTCTCACACATTTTTACAGATGGGCATAGTGATGCATTTGTTTTACATGGGTTATCCGGAAGGAAAATGAAACATCTTATTTATTATTGAAAAGCTTTTTGCAGAAATTATTGTTTTCAAACTATTCATATTCTTGGCAACTTCGGCAAACGATTTGGGTTTTCACTGATGTATTTGAAAGGAAGAACTATTATTTTTGAAATCATGATTTGGCTGAGCATTTTATCTCTGAGTTACTTCTGTTATTATATGCTTTATGTTGTTATGGACTGTTGTGGACTATTGGTTATGGACCCGACCTTGGTAGACGCTCATCACTACTTTAAACCTACGGCTAGGTTTGTTACTTACCTAGTACATGGGTGGGGTCGGTTGTACTGATACTATACTTATGCACATTGCGTGCAGATATTGGCTGATGTTGTTGCTGTGCTCGATGGTTGCGGAACTTGAAGATGTACCTGCATTCCTGTTGCAGCTGCCTCTTGTTCAGGGTAGCCTTAGATTTATAAAAGCTCTGTTTATGTATTATTCAAACAGACTATGTATTTATTTCATTTCCGCTTTGTATACTCTATTCTTAGAAACTCATGATTTGTACTATCAGTTCTTGGGGATTGTATAAGATTAAGAGCTTTATTCACTTAAATTTCTTTAATAATTATTATTGGAATTGGATAATTTAAAGTTGGCTTATGTAGTGGGTTGGGTTAGGTGCCATCACGACTAGTTGGATTTTGGGTCGGACAATGTAGTATCAGAGCTCTATGTTCATAGGTTCTACAAGTCATGAGAAAGTGTCTAGTAGAGTCTTGCGGATCGGTGTGATGGCGTCCATACTTATGTTCAAGAGGCTACAGGGAATTTAAGATATATACTTCCCATCTTTCTTTCCTTATCGTGTGAGATTGATTCAGCTTGAGACATAAACTCTTTGTATTCCTTCCACGTATTCGTATGCGCACATGAGCGCTCGGTATCAGCTGTGCATTGTCGTCTTGTGATTCCATTAACGAAGTTTGAGATGAGTAATCTATGTTTTGGTGATGGGCCAGTTTGGAGGACTTGAGTCTAGGTTTAGAGCGCAGCTTAAGATCGGTAGCTTCAGTTGTAACTCGTATAATTGGACTTATATGTCCGGTAATGACCCTACTATGGAATTTGTGACTCGATGAGCGGTGGAATGGCAGTGTGATAGGTATGATGTAACCGCCGAGATGTGTTAAGATGATTGGAATATGACGAGAAGTGTTTCCATGAAATGTAAAGGAAAGGCCATTGGGTGCTTGATTTTCGATTTGATGTGACGAACAGTCTCGAGTAATGAATGTTTTGAAGGATATTTCACATTGTTAAATTTTGGGACATACCTAACTCTCATGTATGATTAATGAGTTTGGACTCAGATAGACTAAGTGATTGCACAGTAATTATGACTGCGAAATGGTATAACAAGATGCCAGTTTGAGGCTAAGCTGGTGGGTTATCCCCTGCAGAGTAATGTATGTAGGTGTATTCCTTATGATGTGAGTAGAGAGTTTCTTTTCTGCCGACGGGGTGTATGGG
>AWOL01S0074163.1:40120-60164 GCA_000715115.1 Nicotiana otophora | reverse complement strand
GGTGGGGGTTGGGTTAGGGGAAGGTTTTTTTTTGGGAAATTATTAGGAAGAGGTGGCCAAGATATAAACCATGTTATAAAAGGTAATGATAGGGGTTTGATGTTATATTTGTGCAATCATTACATGCCTTATTCAACGTGATACTTGAGAAGGATATAATTGACCTTGCAAGGAAAATTAGTGACTCATTGTATTTGTCTCAATTTAATTGTTTTAATTTGGCTAGACATAAAAATTAAAACTAGTATAGATTGTTAATCTTCTATATAATAGTGGTGTTCCAATGCAGTTAGTATGCATCGATTGTTACCTTTTATCAGTACAAATATCGAATTATTTTAACTACTAAATTCTGATAAATATGAAAAAAATATTATCTAAAAAAGGTAGTTATGTGTAAAAAAAACTCTCGCGTTCACGCAAGTTCTGGGGAAAGGTCGCTCTCAAGGGATTTGACATAGACAGTCTAGTCTAATGCAAATAGTAGTGATTGCTTTCACAACTCAAATTCGTAACCTATAGGTCATACATAAATAACATTACATTTGCTTTCTAAACAAACTAATAAAATGAGCAAAATACATGTGAAACATCAAATCGTCACATACAGCTTGGAAAAATAGAAAACGTTATGCTTGTTTTTCAAACTGATTAGATAATTAGTCAATCATTTATCGTGTTTAATACACGTGAACTGTCTGATAATTTTGTTTGATGCTATTACATCGGGTAATTAACTAAATTTTAAAGTACTTTCATATTTTGAAATGAAGATATTTTTAAATCTATTTTGAAACAAAAAACTTTTTAACTCTATATCTAAATGTTATTTTCAAATATAATAAAATTCATGTACATACAACCTTTTTTCCAAAATCTGGTCAAATAAATAATGCACGAGTCCAAAATTGACAGTAGTTTAAAATATCAAAAGTAGTAGGCTAAAAGAGATAAAGGTCGTCTTTCTAATAGATTAAAAATGTAGTAAAAAATACGAATGTCTTATATAGTTTCTGAGTTTAATGCAACTTTCAAAAAGTAAAAGAGAAGTGCAGCAGGAGATTATATCCAATTAAAAATTTGATAAAGTTTTGAAATTTGGATCCAATATAGTATATAAAAATCTTTAATTTTTTCTTTTTTGTGGCATCAACTATTTTTTTTTCTTTTCATTCTCTTTTACACTCACCATATGCCAATATTTGTTTATCTAGCAGTAACGAGTGTGATTGACGGATTGTTCTTTAAGGTGTATCTTGTACTACTTGATTTTCAGTCACGATTCTAACGAATAATTATTTTTAAAAATATTATCGGTGTCATCACTAAAAAAGTTTGTGATGTTTGTCTAAAATAAAAATGCAATAATAAATGTTAAAACAAGTAATGGTTGTGTTTAAAAGATGAGCACAAAGAGGCACACACTCATTATCAGGAGGGAAACAATCCAGCTCACTATTAATATCATTTGTTTCGAATTTAAGTACGTAGAGTTTTAAAATACTTCACCAAGGGCTTAAGCTTATTTTTCTAGCCAACATATTTTTCGTATTTTGTCAATGTGAAATTTTTCAAGGCTTTTACATAAACTCCCCCTTCGTTAGAATTCAATGTACTTATCGAAGTTTGCTCCATTATCTTCTCAAATATTTGAGATTTGTCTAAACTTAGTTGAACCATCAGGTTTGCCTCGCAACAATCGAAGGTTGCACACTAAATAACTTCAAATATCATATTACAATCAAGCTCACTAGTATATTATTCACTTTGTACTTAGGCTCGCATAAGGTGCGTTGCTAAAGTCTAAAACTTATTATTCAATTTTCAAAATCATAGAATTCTTTTGAACCGACAATTTAGGTTCTATAAAAGGTTAAGAGCCCGTTTGGGCATAAGAATTTTTTTACTTTTTTCGAAATCAGTGTTTGGCCATAAAATTTTTAATTTTCACTTGAAGATAAATTTTAAAATTTTTTAAAAATTTAAAAACTCCAAAAAACGTTTTTTCAAATTTTTCACTCATATCACTCACAAAAATTCAAAAACAATCCAAATTATATTCATGTCCAAATACAACTTTAATTTTCAAATATCTCACTTAAAAAAAAATCACTTTTTTAAAAAAAAATTACAATTCTTATATCGAAACGCCCACTAAATATTGTGTTTGAGGGGTAGGGATAGAATAGCAAAAAACAAGAGCATTTGCCTTGATGATGCTGCAGCACAGGTAATAAGAACCACAACGTTTTTTTCTTTTAGTTTGGGGGCAGCACAGCATTGGGGAGAGTAAATAAATTAGCTTTATCTCTCAAAGTCTAGTCTTTATCTTCCCTTATATTTTGTGGGGGCTCCTCTCTCCTCTCTTTTTATAGAAATGGACAAAATAATGCTGAGTATTTCAGATCTGCTTCACAGGGAAATGTTTCCTGTCAACCACTCTCCCCCCGTCTTCACAAGTTCACATTCAACTAGTAATAAATTGTTGTTAATTACACTCCACAACCCATTTAGGCCATTTTTCAAAACGGGTCGGGTCATAATCTTTTGGATCATAGTAAGTTTGGAGTTTTGAAGGAGAACCTGGACCGACGGTAAAGTTATTTTTGTGTGACTCATAATTTACGGGTTCGAGTTGTGGAAGTAACTAGTAATACTTGTTTTAGGGTAGATTGTCTACATCACACTCTTTGGGAGTGCGACCTTGACCCGGACCCTACGTGAATGCGAGATACTTAATATACCAGACTATCATCTTTAGTGTATTCAGAGTTTTCCTTGAATTGGTAAGGAGAAATGAGTCTACCCTAGACCATTGAGTGTTCTATTTCGCGACATCACCATCTACCCTCTACTAAAATAAATTTTGCTAAAAATTAACTATATTCGATCTTGATTGATAGTCAGGTCATTACTTAAAATTAAATAATCAAATGCATAAGTTAACAATTAAGTAAATAATAATTGTTGAAAATTCAAAGGAAGTTCAATTTCGAGAAAAATGTTATCATAAATATAGGATTATGATACTTTTTTTATAAAATAATAAAAAAATAAATAGATATTAAAATTAGTGTTAAAACTTAAACAGGCAAAAAGAAAAGAAAAATGTTAGTACCATTTTCTTGGTTAATCTCAATCTCAATTAGCACTAATTACCATTTACCCCTCCTTTTCACTTCTTTCTTTACTTAAACCATTCCCCAAAAAGAATACTTTTAACAATTTAAAAAAAACAAAAAGAGAAGAAATATTATTTTATCAATAAAACTCCGGGTCAAATGGGCAACCCGAAGTATACACAGTACTGTCGTTATCCATTTCATATCCCCAAAAATCTAGTCAAAATTTTGTGCTACGTCTAATCACGCGCTGTGATTGAGAGTGTAATTGATTTCTGGTGATGTGCGTTGGAATAGTGCACGTTCACTTTAAAAAGCATAATTATACTGACAAACTTCTTCGTTCTCCGTACCTTTTCCCAATTCACTTAAATTTTAAATTAGATTCTCTTCTCTATTTATAAATTTTAAATATTATCGTGAAATATGGTAGGATAAATAAAATTCTTTCACACTTCTTAATTAGAGTATTCGAGTCCTTAAAATAAAATATAAAAAAATTCTAATACTTAAAATAGATCATATTCCTCTTTTTTTAGTGTCCTATCAAACAATTCTTTTTTTTACTGTAAATAAATAAATAAAATAAATAAATAAATAGGCTAATTATTAATATTAGATTAAGGTTTCATTTAAGATTTCTATAATGTGTTTTCTTCTCAAACCTTTTCATTTGAAACTTTTTTTCCTTTTGGTTAAAAACGTATGATGAGTTCGAAATATGTGGGTCAACGCATATATTTTCGAAAATCCAGAAATTAATTTCTTAATTTTTGAAATATTAAAATAGTATTCATTAGATAAAATGAAATATAATTGACAATTGAAAACTATATACTGTTCCTTTTAATTGAGTAATTTTACATCGAGATGTATATTCTTTTTGGTCCAGAAAAAAAAATTCACTTCATATTTCACTTAATGTGTTTATATATATGCAGCTTAGTAGGAAAAAAATTTAATATATTCAATATTTACATCAAATCAATGAATATAGCATGTGTTTTATATTTATAACTTTATTACTTAATTATAATTAAACACATTATTTTTTCCTTACCCATAAGAGTTGTGGTAGAACGGCACTTACGTTTCATCCTTAACAATAGGTCACTTCTATGTTCGAATCCTGAATAGGAAGCTACCTTTATTAGGGGATGCTTTACTCTCGGACACAAGGGTCTATTTGGCCATAAAATAAATTTCATCTTTTTTTCGAAATTTTTTATTTTTTTCTGAAATCAGTGTTTTGACTGTGAAAATTTCAAATTCACTTGAAGTTGAATTTCAGATTTTTTTAAAAATTTAAAAAATTCCAAAAAATTATTTTTCAAAATTTTTACTTCAAATTACTCACAAAAATTCAAAAACAACTTTAATTGTATTCATGTCCAAACACAACTCTAATTTTTAAATATCATTTTCACTTAAAAAAATTTATTCTTTTAGAAATTTCACAATTTTTATGTCTAAATACCCACTAAAACTTTTTGTGCGAATTTAAATTTAATCAAATTTCAATACAAAAAACTATATTTTTCGCTTATGTACAAGTTAATTTGGTCAAAGGCTTTCCAACTACTTCACCTTCCATGTCATTATGCCTTTCATATCAGAGGCATAATTAATGAATGGAGCGGGTAAAAGTGCAAATATGAAGAATTCCTTGGGTAAAGAAAATACATTATTGGAATTTGTAATATAGTATACTAATGTTTATTGTCTTGTCCGAGAGACCACCTAACCCTCCAACATTAATGTTGTTAGATTAATTGTTCCTAACATCAAACCAAGTGGGATTGGGACATGCGTCTATTCAAAGGTTTTATAACATGCTTCGGTAGTACCTTTGGGGAAAAAATCTTACTTTCTCAGTTCTATTTTATATAATATTATATTTTTATTAGTTCGTTAAAAAAAATATGATGTATTATCAAAACTTTTTTTTTTTATGAGAAATTTTAATAGAATGCTATGGCATACTTTGACGGGGTTAATAGACGATCAAGAAGGCCTATGGACTAGGTTGATGACGTCCCTTGTATTTTAGGAATTTCAGTTTTGTGATCCTAAAATTCTAAAAAAGGAGGAACGATCATGGCGAGTCGATAACTATTGTTCCTTAGAAGCGCCCGCCTAAGATCGGCAAAACAAAAAAGTGCTACTATATCATGTTTAAAATTACAATTTTCAAAAGTTTTAAAGTCATAAAAATATTACATAATATTTAAAATCATAAGTTTTATAAATATTTTTTTATTAAATTCTATGTAAAATCAAATTACGACAAATAAAGTGAAACAAACGAAAACTTACATTTACGTCAAATCAACAAATCAATAAACAAAAGACATGTGTCTTTTATATTTATATACATTTCTCACTTCATTTTATAATAGCTAAAGTTAAATTATTGATTTGACATAAATATCTAAAGCAAATAAATACGTATATGTTAATTCAATGATGTAGGGCCCACATAATTAGGCAATCAAGCACACTCAACCTTTATAATATCTAACAAGTCCTGCAATTTTTCAAGAGAGTGACATGAGTTCTTTTGCCAAATTTGGTGAAGTGAAGATTAGTAGTACTATATATTTTCTTCTTAAATCTAGCCCTCTCACAAAGACACAAAATAGTATCCAGTATCCTCGAAAAAACAAATTATAAAAAAAAAATTATAAAAAAAAAACTTAGCATTCTACGGATATTTGAACTCTTTATACATAATTCAACTTTTGCTTTTCTTTTTTGTAATGGAATGATATTTGCAGTACTTAAGACACATTTTCTGACACATTAGCTTAGATAATATTAATTATGAAGTGGTATACATGATACATCTATAGTTTTTTATAGGATTTTTTAAAGGAATATCTGAATCCAAGATCTTTAAATGTGAACTATTTTATTTTAATCTATTAATTATTAAATGAAATTATCTTGGATAAATTTCATATGTGGTCACTAAACTTTATTCCTTATAACAATAAAATTACCTAAACTTTTTTTTGTCACTTTAATGTAACTTTAACTACCATAACAGTAATATCACAATCTTTTTTTTGGTACCTCCGTTGTCTGTTGAACAGGTATGATATGAGCGTAAATATTTCAGTTATTCGAAATACACTTTAAAAAAAAGAATAAATAAATAAATAAATGTGTATATATATAAACTAGATACAATTATAATACTAATTACATGCACTTGTATCAGAAACATACTTGTAAACGAGCTATATATAACATAGACTTGTATAAAAAAAAATAAGCTGTAGAGTTAGAAGCATTTTAGTACTCTAATACAGTTTCTGTACAAAGAGATATGTTTGAAAACTGCACAAGTTTTTCTGTTGGTTATTCTTGTATATATTTACATGTATAATTGTTGTACTTCTTGATCATTTCCATGTCCTGCAGCTATTATTGACAATGTGTTTTCATGTTATGATGCTAAAGTTGCCCAGAAATTTGATATGCAGAGGCTAGTAGGAGTGCCAATGGTACGTGACCATTTCCAACCTGTATCTCCATTCCGTCGCATTTCTGCCAACTAAAAACGATATATTCTTGTCAACAATTTTGAATGCGGTGTAAACACTACTAGAAATCCGCTAAAAACCGACTAAGAGGTACCGTCAGAAAAAGCGACCAAAAAACCGTCCAATATGGACAGAAACAAAAAAATAAATAAATTACATACCGACCAAAGTTGGTCGGTAAATTGGTCACCAAGTTGACCGAGCTGGTCAGACTTGCTTAGTCAAAGAAGTATTTTGATTACCGACCAACTTTGGTCAGCAATGTGGACCCAATGTTTTATACTTTGTTGTTGTTGTTGTTGGATATGTGGATGAGTTTGGGGTGAATTAGGGATTTATGAGGTGAATTGGGGGTATTGGTATGCTGGTAGGTGGTGTAGCTACCAAAACAGGCATTTTATGTCAAAATTAAACCCAGAAAACCGACTAACTATGGTCGGTAAAAAAAAAAAAAAAAATTAATTGCATATTACCGATCAACGTTGGTTGGTTAATGAACAATGAATTTCCAGAATTCAACATTACCGACCAACTTTGGTCGGTATTTTGCCTGCACTATTGAGCTTACCGACCAAAGTTGGTCGATAATTTTTAATTTTAATTATTTAAAAAATATATATTTTTCCAATACCGACCAAAGTTGGTCGGGTTTTTTTAATTTTAATAATTTATAAAAAAAAATATATTTTTATTTACCGACCAAAGTTGGTCGGGAATAAAAATTAATAAATTTAATACATCAACCAACTTTGGTCAGTAAAATTAAATTAATAAAATATGTTTCCGACCAGTTTTGGTCGGTAAACCATTTACACTGTCAGATGGTCGTTTAAAGCATACCGACCAACTTTGGTCGGTATGCCTTTCCGACCGTCAAAATACCCTCCACACATAAATGGTCGTGTTTTTTGGTCGGTAATTGGCCATAACCGACCAACTTTGGTTGGTTTTTTTGGTCGGTGTTTAGCGGATTTCTAGTAGTGATAGTTATGGGGTATATTGCGCGGATTCTTCAAAATGCTGCCACACCCGTGTTGGATCCTCCGAAAATACACTACTTTTGGAGGATCTGCGACGCACCCGACGACATTTTCGGAGAGTCCGAGCAACATAGATTGTGGGAGATCATGGTTCAAATCTCGGTAGAGACAAAACAATGTTAGGTGATTTCTTCCCATCTACGTACCTAAATATTGATGGATAGAGTTACCCAGTACAATGTTAGTGGGAAATAGTAGATACTGGTGGAATAAATGAGGTGCGTGCAAGCTGGCTTAGGCCCCGCCGTTATAACTAAAAAAAGTAAAAAACTTTGAATCTACAATGTTTTTCCTTTCATGGATAGGCAAGGTGTAGATTGTAGGGATGAAATATCTCATATACTTATTCAAGATAAATCTTTTGCATCAACAATAAGTTTTTCTAGTACTTTTAATAATGTCAGATTCTGTTAAAGGGAAAGTTGTATCATGGAAAAGTGTTAAGAGCATTTTCAAGGAGACTATGAAGTGATCAAAGTTTTCAAACCTCTAAACATTCAGTCTTTGGTTTGGCATATAAGCAGCATTTAGAACTGAGGTTTTAGTGATTGTTTAAGTTTTGGCAAGTCTACTTAGCAATCCAAGGCTTTTCAAAGTAATTGACTTTATTGCTGAGAGGAGTTCAAATTTACTTACTCTGCCATCTCTGAGCTCAAATATGACTGAATCTTCAGTAAGAGGAATTGGCCTTGTAGATGCCACCTGTTTATAAACCAAAGTCAACTCGTGACGACATTTATAGACTTTATTGCATGAACTCACATGTATCTTATGTTGCTCGAATTCTCCAAAAATGCCGTTGCACCTATGTCAGATCCTCCAAAGATCTAACACCGGCGTAATGACATATAACAACAGTTTACGTCTAGGGAAGACGGAGGGTCCATGTAACATAGTCTAAAGAATCAAGAAGCCAGTAGAGGAAATATTGCCGATAAACACAAACCTTGGAATCACAGTTTTTGTTTGAGGCTTGCAGGTTTTGTTCAATTTTCTCTAAGCGAGCTGCAAGATCATCGTAACTACAAGTTTCTGTACGATCATGAGGGTCAGAGACATGTTCTTCATTTTCCTTGACTTTACTTTCTATATATGGAAAGCCACAGCCTCTCCATTTCCAAGTCCCATTGTCCAAGAACCTAAGATATACTTTTCCATCTGAACCTATTAAGAACAAATGAGCACCTTTGAAACATGGTCCTGGTGAACCAACAAGGATGACACTTGGATTAGGTGTTCCATGTTCTATCCAATTCCATCCGTTGGACATCGGATTCCATTGATATTCAACTAGTCCACCATCTTCCGATAGCATGAAAAGAGAACCCTGTAGTGACAGTGAAGATAACCTCATTGCAGTTCCAGGAGATTTCGATAGAACCAAATATTGAGACTGGTAATGCTCGTGCCATAATCCGTTGACTTTGTTATACTGGTATAAGCGTCCGTTCCTTCCAATGACAAATACCACGTTCTCTCGGAGCAGCTCTTGGTCAGCAATGCTAGCAATCTTTGTGTTGCCTGGATATCGACAATCTTTCCATTTGAACTTTCTCAGTGCAACCTATAGAAACAGTTTATGACTCTTTAGCTTTCCTTTTATCACTATTTAGACTAGAAGCTTATTTCAAGATTTTGAATCTAATAGATGCTTAGTGCCACTCATTTTGGCCTTCATATTATCGATCACTATTTTGAATGGAAGCTTTGAGATTTCAAGTTTTTTAATCCAATATATGCTTAACGCCACTCATTTTTGCCTTCATTTTATCATTATTCAGACTGCAAGAGGCCGTGAAAATAGCCTCTTGCAGAAATGCACGGTAAGGCTGCGTACAATAGACCCTTGTGGTCCGGCCCTTCCCCGAACCCTGCGCATAGCGGAGCTTAGTGCACCGGATTGCCCTTTTATATGCTTAATTCCACTCGTTTTCTTTACGATACTCACCTTTTTTTGGACCGCGAAACTAGACAAGTAGACATAGTATAATGCTACTTACTGAGAATTGTAGCAATCTCCCACTTTTGCTTACAAAGAAAACTGCATCTTCTTTAGTAACTTTTCGATATTTCCCTGGTAGATCATCCCATGGAGGACCTCCAATTACTTGTCTTCCTTTCCTCATAGCAGTGCAATTTATCCATGCGAGTTCATCGCCGTTTCTTTCTCTTATGAGCAAATTCCTTTGCTCATCAACCAAAAACAAACTTCCATTGTAGTTTCCAAGGGCACCTCTTATAGCTGTTGAATGATCATGTCTAAGCCAGAACCAGACATTTTCAGAATTTAGATACTCGAAAATCAATCCATCGTTTGTTATTAGGAAGAACGATTTCCCTTCGTGCATCACCCTCAGATGGAAATTTGAGTTGATCCATTTATCCGGGATATTGTAGTCTTCCTCAGGTTCAGTAGCCTTTTTAGCAGACATATCAATTGATATGTAACTTTGTTGTTCTTTGTTACTCCTTCGTCTTCTCGCATTTGATGTTGTGAGATCAGGTTGAGTGGTTTCATCTTTGATGCCTGCAATGCAATTCGACGGTCCATGTTCTTCAGTACAATATTCTGCATTCCATCCTTCGGTTTCTGGTGCATCTATTATAGACCAGACATATTTCTGTGATGATTTTCTTCTCGCATTAACCTGATAATGTGGTCCTGAATTTTCACCTCCGAGGCCGGATAGGTGAAGTTCTCCAAGCCTACCATCATCAAGTAGAAAAATAATTCTGCCAGTTTGCAATTGCACTCCTGGAATTCCTCGTGCAGCCTTGGCATGAGGAGGATAAATATGATTAATCCAACTTTCTGTAATGTCATCATCTTGTTCAATGCCTGTAGTCACGTCGAATACTCAATTTTCGAGGCATATTTACAAGACTTACTACATCTACATGAATATTTCCTTCATTTGGTTTACTTTTTATGGTAGCATATATTAAGAAGTGTGGCGAAGCAGCATCAAACTACTCTAAAGATGCAGCTGACGCCTGTGAATGAGTGGTCGAGAATATAAGTTAGATCCAGAATGATAAAGATAGAACAGTTAGATATTCTTTAAAATTACTTGCTCTCCTCATTCTCAAAATATTGATGTTTGTTTCAGGTTCAAATGAATACTGTATCTGTTGCTCGGAAATGAATTCACACATTTATAAGGAGAATACAAGTATGTTAAAGACATACCTGAATGATCTGGAATTCGATATTCAAAGATGTAACCAGATGCAGTTGTTAGAAACAATGAGTTTGCATTTTCAGCCAAATTTTCTTCAGAAAGACATGTAATGGAAGAGAGGATATGATCTTTTGGATTTCCATGATTGATCCATTTCCAT
Organism: Nicotiana otophora; assembly: GCA_000715115.1. NCBI lineage: Eukaryota > Viridiplantae > Streptophyta > Magnoliopsida > Solanales > Solanaceae > Nicotiana > Nicotiana otophora. The sequence goes on along the minus strand of AWOL01S0074163.1, from coordinate 49,112 downwards.
TTCCTCTGCTGTGACCGTCTCTCTATCAAGTATCCTCCCTTCATACGTTTGAAAGTTCATAAGAAAAGGAAGTCAAAACACGATATGTTAGCACTGAATTAGATAGTGATGCTATGATAGGATTTTATACACATGAGAAGCAAGAATTTGCTTGATCAAATGCATTGAATCAAGGCCTAGTTTCTTGAACTTATATATAAAAAATGACTGTTGCTGTATAGTTTCTTAGTATGGTATTCTTTTTTCTTAAACTAAATTTGTAAGCGTAGGCGATGGACAAAACAAGATCTTGTACCTTAGTCAAGAGAAATAGAGATTTTGAAATAGCTCCATTCACTCCTTGTAAACAGCAACCTAGAGATGGTTTCAGAGAAGTATTTTGGGCAGAAGACTCTTTCCTTATATGCTTCTTCCACGACGGCCTTGATCTCTCATCATATTCATAAAGATCTCCTGCGGTACTGAAGCAAAATATGACATCCATTAGACAAAGTTACAGAGGTTATTGGAATGATACTGAAACAGAAGAACTAGGATCTTTTTGCTGTTTCACCTTATAGTAAAGACTACTTCTGATCTAAATGTAGATGCGTCCGCGATTGCTGCAACATCTCCTCCTGGAGGTTTTCCATGATCTGTCCACCTAATTACATATGTAAACAGACAGTTTAGCAAACTCCATTATATATTCTAGAGCAAAAGACATTCTTGCTACCTAGTTCGCGCATTTTCTCTCCTAGCTTCTTGGCTTGTGCATATAACATTCTGACTTTGTGCAGTACTAAAAACAAAAAATTGTGTCCATTCTATCAGTAAAAAAGGGCAGCCCGGTGCTCTAAGATCTCGGCTATGCGCGGGGTCTGGGACCACAAGGGTCTGTTGTATGCAGCCTTAACCTGCATTTCTGCAAGAGGCTGTTTCCACGACTTGAACCCGTGATCTCCTGGTCACATGACACCAACTTTACCAGTTACGTCAAAGCTCCCCTTCGTCCATTCTATCAGTCATTATAGAATAAAAAGCACTTTAGTGTGTGATATGCATAAGTTGTTCTTACCTTAGGGGATCAACCTCAGAGAGTTCTAATAAAGTTCCATTCTTTGTGCAGAAATATATTCTCCTGATGTTGATGCACAAATTCAAAGTCTTATTAGCTTTAGCTTGGAGCTCACAAGTCACAACTATCTCCAGTAACATAATTTAACTTTGTTTTTCCTCAACAAAATCTTCAATAGCATAAAGCCAAGTGATTATGCTATACTCACTTCCTATTACTGGATACAACTCCTGATCCAATTTGAATTACAGAACTTTGTGTTGTTTCTGTACTTGGTTGGCGATCACTTGGTGGTGTAATATCAATCCAAACTGGCTGATCATTACTTAACTGCAACTGAGGGGAAAATATAGATTACCCTTTTTGCTCTAAAGGAAGATAAAGACCATAATTTTATTGAAAATTTTAACTGATACAACAACAACAAAAACAACTGCGCTTCAATTCCAAACATCTTGGGAGACAGCTATATGAATACTCACCGTACATATCGCTTCATTTAAGCCCGTCTTAGTCCAATATTATAAAGGAGGATTATAATAAGATATTCTCTAAAATTCACACCAAAGATAAACAACAAATTTGATTGAGGATTATAATTTGATAAAACAATAACAACAGGTCAACAACAACAACAGTTACACCTCAATCCTAAGTCAGGGTCGGCTATATGAATCTTCATTGTCCACGTCGCTCCATTTAAGCCCATATTAGTCCAACATTATAAAAGAGAATTATGATCTGATATTCACTAAAATTTAGATCAGAGGAAGATAAACAACAAGTATGAGTGAGAATCATAATCTAATACAACAACAACGACTGCGCTTCAACTCCAAGCAAGTCGAGGTCTGCTATATGAATCATCACTGTCCATGTCGCTCCATATATTTCCGCATCAGTCCAACATTAGAAAAGAGAATCATATTATGATATTCACTAAATTTTATCAAAAAGTTGAATGATTGTTTACATGCTTATTTGTAGTCTATTTGGATGCTTAAAGATTACCTGATAGAGGTTTCCTGACTCTGATAGAGCAAGAATTGTCTGATTGACAATAAAAACAGAAACTGCATATCCTGCTGATAATGGCAAATCATGAGGTGCTATTACCCACTGCAATCCATTCCAAAATCTTTCATAAATTGATCCACTTATACCAGTTATCCAAATGGATATCTCAGACATTTTTGTCAAAGAAACTCTTTTTCTCAAAGGAAGATTAGAATAAGAACAACTTTCCTCATCCTTAACTTTTGTAAATATCTCCCTTTTTTCAGGTTCTTGATAAGTAGTAGTCTTAGTAATCTGATCAATAATTCTATTGACTTTTGTACAGTTATCCTTGAAACAAGAAACTAAGTCATAAGGCAAATTCACTTGTACCCAACTCTTGGATTGCTCATCATATTCCCAAAAATTGTTGGTTTTTTGCTCAAATTTTCTCTGAGCTTGTCTTACATATTGGTGCACAAACCAAGATTCTGACTCAGAATCTGAAACAACAGCACAGCTAAATGATGACAAGACAATGAAAATGGTCAAGAACATGAAATAGAACTTGAATAACATGGTTCTTGGATCATGAATAAGATATGCATATACTGCTAAGAACAGTACTTATCTAGTTTTCTGAATATAAATGACCCTTATGGGCCATAGTAAAATAGAGTTCTCTGGCACCATTCTAAGAACAACAGGTACCATTTTTGGAAGTAAGACATACTTCTAGCCAATATTCTTCATAGGGGTAGGCTAGAGGAGTTTTGTGGGGATTAGGGGCGGAAGCCCAAAAATTACATAGTATATATATGGTCAATTTTTTTTGTAATATATNTTTGGCTTTTATAGTGAATGACTGTTATACACCTGTAACAACATTTGACGTTTAAATATTTTTGGTTGTTATAAATAAAAATTATCCAAAAATCGACTATTTTTTCCTTTTTAATATTACATATAAAAGATAAGAAAATTATTCAAATTTAAAATCTCAAAAGATAAGATGTGTATAAGAGACAGCCACCCCACACCCCAGTTCAACCCACCCCCAATCCAATACTTCATCTCTAAGTTGTTCATAGGGTTGACACTTGGCAACAATAGACAGAATAAGATTCATTACCTTTTTCTAGTCCAAGTTGTTAGGTTCTATTCCCTAATGAAAGCCATCAAAATTGATAGTTGTAAAAGCAAAGGCTAGATATAGATACCAGGAAATTGAGATTATTGACTTTTCCTACTGGAGAAATATATTCATTTGTATGATCTTAAAGTCTTCGAAATTTTTTCTATTAAGATAATATGATTTAATATGTTCAAATAAGATAGATCATAATATGACATGTTCAGTATTCTTTGATATTGATCGCAAAACGAAATGCAAATATTAAAGTTAAGGGATTCAGTTGTTACAAATATATATATATTTTCCGTTTCTTAATTAATATATATAATTTTTATCTAAAAAATTTATATTTTAAGGTTATTTGCACATCGTTCAAATATAGAGGAGTTGTTTTCAAATAACCCAAATTATAATTTGACAGAATTTATGTTCACACATCACGCAAATACTAATACTAGTTTTCAAAAGAAGGGTAATTTTCAGCAAAGATAACATACCGTAAAATTCTGTGCTTGATATCAATCTATTAACTTTTGAAATTTAATGGATAATGTTCGGTGACTTTTTTCTATCTGTTTAAGTTTTGAATGATAAAATTATTTAACACCTATACTGGTGGATAATAACAGGTATACCTAAAAAACAAATTGAGATGTGCAAGTTAATTCGAATACTACTATTTTTTGTAAAGGCAATGGTTTACACATGAATTTGACTTTTTGTAAGTATATTATAAAGAATTCTTTGAGTAGTATCTCATGAATCAAGGGACCATTTTCTGCATTCACATTTACTAATCTTTTCATAAAGAAAATAGACTATTAACAAGTTCGCTTTCCCTTGTGACGAAGCAAAATATGTCAATAATATGTACCACCAAATATATGAGAGTTTTGTCTATTTTTTTCGTAGGGGTTCAAAAAAGAGTAACAAATAAAATGGAAAAGCTCAAACAATAGAAATGACCATGAAATAATTGAGAAACTCGTGACATTATGATCCGAATTGAGGCCTCTTTTCCAAAGGAATCTGCCCCTTGGTGACGAAACAACAATTTTATTTGCACAAGAAAATAAGTGTTCCAAACTAGTACTCAAACATATAAAGTCAACCATCTCTATAATAGACTCGTTTGTTCCGATATTTTTTGGCTTTTATAGTGAATGACTGTTATACACCTGTAACAACATTTGACGTTTAAATATTTTTGGTTGTTATAAATAAAAATTATCCAAAAATCGACTATTTTTTCCTTTTTAATATTACATATAAAAGATAAGAAAATTATTCAAATTTAAAATCTCAAAAGATAAGATGTGTATAAGAGACAGCCACCCCACACCCCAGTTCAACCCACCCCCAATCCAATACTTCATCTCTAAGTTGTTCATAGGGTTGACACTTGGCAACAATAGACAGAATAAGATTCATTACCTTTTTCTAGTCCAAGTTGTTAGGTTCTATTCCCTAATGAAAGCCATCAAAATTGATAGTTGTAAAAGCAAAGGCTAGATATAGATACCAGGAAATTGAGATTATTGACTTTTCCTACTGGAGAAATATATTCATTTGTATGATCTTAAAGTCTTCGAAATTTTTTCTATTAAGATAATATGATTTAATATGTTCAAATAAGATAGATCATAATATGACATGTTCAGTATTCTTTGATATTGATCGCAAAACGAAATGCAAATATTAAAGTTAAGGGATTCAGTTGTTACAAATATATATATATTTTCCGTTTCTTAATTAATATATATAATTTTTATCTAAAAAATTTATATTTTAAGGTTATTTGCACATCGTTCAAATATAGAGGAGTTGTTTTCAAATAACCCAAATTATAATTTGACAGAATTTATGTTCACACATCACGCAAATACTAATACTAGTTTTCAAAAGAAGGGTAATTTTCAGCAAAGATAACATACCGTAAAATTCTGTGCTTGATATCAATCTATTAACTTTTGAAATTTAATGGATAATGTTCGGTGACTTTTTTCTATCTGTTTAAGTTTTGAATGATAAAATTATTTAACACCTATACTGGTGGATAATAACAGGTATACCTAAAAAACAAATTGAGATGTGCAAGTTAATTCGAATACTACTATTTTTTGTAAAGGCAATGGTTTACACATGAATTTGACTTTTTGTAAGTATATTATAAAGAATTCTTTGAGTAGTATCTCATGAATCAAGGGACCATTTTCTGCATTCACATTTACTAATCTTTTCATAAAGAAAATAGACTATTAACAAGTTCGCTTTCCCTTGTGACGAAGCAAAATATGTCAATAATATGTACCACCAAATATATGAGAGTTTTGTCTATTTTTTTCGTAGGGGTTCAAAAAAGAGTAACAAATAAAATGGAAAAGCTCAAACAATAGAAATGACCATGAAATAATTGAGAAACTCGTGACATTATGATCCGAATTGAGGCCTCTTTTCCAAAGGAATCTGCCCCTTGGTGACGAAACAACAATTTTATTTGCACAAGAAAATAAGTGTTCCAAACTAGTACTCAAACATATAAAGTCAACCATCTCTATAATAGACTCGTTTGTTCCGATATTTTTTGGCTTTTATAGTGAATGACTGTTATACACCTGTAACAACATTTGACGTTTAAATATTTTTGGTTGTTATAAATAAAAATTATCCAAAAATCGACTATTTTTTCCTTTTTAATATTACATATAAAAGATAAGAAAATTATTCAAATTTAAAATCTCAAAAGATAAGATGTGTATAAGAGACAGCCACCCCACACCCCAGTTCAACCCACCCCCAATCCAATACTTCATCTCTAAGTTGTTCATAGGGTTGACACTTGGCAACAATAGACAGAATAAGATTCATTACCTTTTTCTAGTCCAAGTTGTTAGGTTCTATTCCCTAATGAAAGCCATCAAAATTGATAGTTGTAAAAGCAAAGGCTAGATATAGATACCAGGAAATTGAGATTATTGACTTTTCCTACTGGAGAAATATATTCATTTGTATGATCTTAAAGTCTTCGAAATTTTTTCTATTAAGATAATATGATTTAATATGTTCAAATAAGATAGATCATAATATGACATGTTCAGTATTCTTTGATATTGANAAAGGGAGAATAAGGACGAGGAGGTCACGGGTTCGAGCCGTGAAAATAGCCTATTGCAGAAATGCAGGTAAGACTGCATACAATAGACCTTTTTAGTTCGGCCCTTCCCCGGAGCATAACGGAAGCTTAGTGCATCCGGCTATTTTTTTTTTCCTTACTTTTTTATGCCGAAAAATTACCTTGCATATATAAGGTTCAATTTTTTTTTATGTATATATAATATATGTTGAATTTTCTTGACTTTTTCGCGCGTTCACATTTTTTATTTTTCAATTTTTCTCGGTGAAAATCTTGCCTCCGCACGGGTAGGGGTTATGTTATGTATTTGTATATATGATATTTTTTACCCAATTATGATGGGAGTAGTTTGAAACCGGTAATATATAGGTTAAATTGTAACTACCTGTCTAGCTAGATCAACTAATGGTTTTTCAGTCAACAGAAATAGTAATTAAGACTAAGGTAATAAAGTGTTTAATGGGGTCAAGGTGGTTGTTTAACTTCTTCTTTTTTTTCTTCTTCTTTTTTTTACATCGACTTCCTTCTAATTGCTTTATAACTTTATCAGATATTTTAATGTTTTTTTTTTACCTAAATTTGATGACTTTCTATAGTTTTTAGATTGCGATGTTAATCAAATTGAAATATCAAGCACCCAAGGGTGTGCATAGACGTTTTTTCCTCATATGTTTAATAATTAGTAGCAAGAAAAGTTATTCGATATTTGTGCTGGTAGAAGGTGATAAATATTCGGAAATATAGTTGAGATGGGCAAAAGCGAATTCAAACACCACTTTTATTTTGTGTATAAAATAAATAACTGGAATAGCTAATAAAGAAGACTCTCAATGTCTAATATTTTATTCCATATTTTCACAAATCACAAATTGTGAATTATAAAGATACAATTTTGNATCGCAAAACGAAATGCAAATATTAAAGTTAAGGGATTCAGTTGTTACAAATATATATATATTTTCCGTTTCTTAATTAATATATATAATTTTTATCTAAAAAATTTATATTTTAAGGTTATTTGCACATCGTTCAAATATAGAGGAGTTGTTTTCAAATAACCCAAATTATAATTTGACAGAATTTATGTTCACACATCACGCAAATACTAATACTAGTTTTCAAAAGAAGGGTAATTTTCAGCAAAGATAACATACCGTAAAATTCTGTGCTTGATATCAATCTATTAACTTTTGAAATTTAATGGATAATGTTCGGTGACTTTTTTCTATCTGTTTAAGTTTTGAATGATAAAATTATTTAACACCTATACTGGTGGATAATAACAGGTATACCTAAAAAACAAATTGAGATGTGCAAGTTAATTCGAATACTACTATTTTTTGTAAAGGCAATGGTTTACACATGAATTTGACTTTTTGTAAGTATATTATAAAGAATTCTTTGAGTAGTATCTCATGAATCAAGGGACCATTTTCTGCATTCACATTTACTAATCTTTTCATAAAGAAAATAGACTATTAACAAGTTCGCTTTCCCTTGTGACGAAGCAAAATATGTCAATAATATGTACCACCAAATATATGAGAGTTTTGTCTATTTTTTTCGTAGGGGTTCAAAAAAGAGTAACAAATAAAATGGAAAAGCTCAAACAATAGAAATGACCATGAAATAATTGAGAAACTCGTGACATTATGATCCGAATTGAGGCCTCTTTTCCAAAGGAATCTGCCCCTTGGTGACGAAACAACAATTTTATTTGCACAAGAAAATAAGTGTTCCAAACTAGTACTCAAACATATAAAGTCAACCATCTCTATAATAGACTCGTTTGTTCCGATATTTTTTGGCTTTTATAGTGAATGACTGTTATACACCTGTAACAACATTTGACGTTTAAATATTTTTGGTTGTTATAAATAAAAATTATCCAAAAATCGACTATTTTTTCCTTTTTAATATTACATATAAAAGATAAGAAAATTATTCAAATTTAAAATCTCAAAAGATATGCATATTTCACTAGTTAAATATTGAAAAGGCTAATATGTTATTAATAAATTTATAACTAAACGTATAAAGATTTAAACTCTAAGGCAGTCATTTTAAAGCTATCTAGAAAAATAAATTATTTCAAGATTCATGGAAGAACTTTGTAATTATAACTTGTTTTGTAGATTTCATTCTCTCACTAGCGATATAACTCTTGAATTGGCGAAGGTTTGTGTCCAAATTTTCAGCAAAAAAGTATCTAATAGTTTTTCCTTGAAGATAATCTAAGAGCCTAACTGTTTAATTTTTTTATCGAAATATTCTTTGGAATTTGTCAAATAGAAAATATATCATGTGCAAATCTTCAAATCTTATATCTTATGCAAGATAGAAACTTTGTTTAATGAAAAAGATTGTGTGCATATTTTTAGAATTATTATTAGTAATCTTAAAAATTCTATACGGTTGTTATACATGGGTAATTTTACAAAGAACATTCTCCTATAAATATGGTTGTTGGTGTTATAGGTAAAAAGCTATTATAGAAAGATAAAATATAACTTAAAAAATTGGTTATAAGAAAAACATGGCTTTTATAGTGAATGACTAATATATAGGGATGTTGTTATAGAGAGGTCTGACTGTAGTTAACTTTTTCACTTTAATTTTATTTCGTTTGGTCACCTAAACATATATATATATATATATATATATATATATA
>AWOL01S0074163.1:27850-38617 GCA_000715115.1 Nicotiana otophora | reverse complement strand
ATATATATATATATATATACCCTAAAAATTGAGTAACAATTAAACTTATATTGTGGTTCTAAAGATATGTGATTTAAACCAACACCAATTGATAAACGACGAATTAAATAGATAACCTGGACAATAAAATAAATCAAACCGGTCTGCAAACGATGCCTCGACCTTGATTCAAGATAGTCTCGAGGTTAGTTACTATGAACAATATTAGATAGAACAAGCAGTGATGAACAGTAAGTAAGACAAAGAAAACAGTGTATATGTATATTCTTATCAGTGAATAATGATGCCTTACAAATGATTGGAACTCCTCTTTATATAGTAGAGAAAACTTAATTATGGTACAACTCTAATAACGGAAATAGACCCCATGATTGGCACTAATAACCGCTTTGATTTGATCTGTTCCGAGATTTTCGCCGTGATCTTCGACCGATTGCTGACATCTCGCCATTCTGTTATTACGCCTTACTCGAAGTCGGCCAAGCTTGATCTCGATTGTTGCTGGCCTCGATCTCAATGAACACTTCGATTTCCAGGCTCGATGTTCTATCTTCGAGCTCGAGCCCGATCTATTATGAGGTTACCCTCGAGGCACTCCCCTGCCGCCGAAATCGGGTATGCCCGATTTCGATCGTATACAGATAGTCCCCTCAATTTTTTGGAGTGTAACGAGAAGAAAACGAATTCAAGACTTCGATTTAATACCTCAATCAATTATGACGTCAATATCGTGACGTAAGCGACCGAAGCGTCGCGTCTGCACAGTTCCCAAAATCATTAATTAACGCCAGTTGATGGTCGCTCACCAGTGCTTTCAAACCGTTAAAGTGGCTATTATAAATAGATCACCTTCATAATCTTCTCAAACTTTACTTTCAAACTTCTTCTAATTTTCAAAAGCTCTTCTATCTTCTTCAAGTTCATCAATTTTGCCAGTTTTCGTTTACCAATCTCTTATTAAAACACAAATTCCGCCTTCTTCTTCCTTAAACCTTATATAGCAATGGCAAAAACATCAAAGACCATTCCTCAAGAAGAAAAAGCCTCCTCACCGCGGTCGGCCGGTGGCAAAACACCAGTGGAGCCACATATCGAAGAGTGCATCCCCGGTTTATGTGAACTTACTTCCGACTTTAAAGTCGAAAAACCCTCTTCGATTCCCGGCCGATGCGAGCCCATGTCTAGATACATCTGTTCGATATTCGAAGACGATCTCGAGCAGGTGAAAAAGGACTATCACTGGGAGAATAAAGAGGTGGTGATTCTTACCCCCGAAGAGGACATCACCACTCATGTGAACGGGTTCTTAAGTGTGTATACTTACCCTTTCACACTGGGCTCTGTCGATCCTGTCATAATCGACTTCTGCCGCCAATATCGGGTAAACCTAGGCCAGATCTATCCTTCTTTTTGGCGCATTGTCATTTTGCTCAGATTCTTCTTGAGCAATATCGAGGGGATGTCTTTCACCCTCGATCATCTCATTAGGCTATACAACCCCCATCTTTATCGGGGTAGACTGATAAGACTTCAGCGTCGGGCCACGAAGGTGCTATTCTCAAGCATAGACGAGGACAAGGACCGAGGATGGATGTGCCGGTTTGTCCGAGTCAGGACCTCCAATTTAATCCCCGCCGAGAATTTGCCATTCCACGAAGAATGGAACATGAAGCATAAGTAAAACTTCACCGATAACATTTGATTACTTGTTATGTTTCCTTTACCTCTTCTCATCTATATTCTTCTTTATGGTGCAGCTTCCCCCTTGTTTCCTGGTGCAGTCCCAAACCTTGCAGGTTGGGTTCGACAACTGGTTTCAACTTCTTCATATGCTGAGCGCTCTTGGAGTGATTTAGCCAAGGGTCGATGGGAGGCCAGAAATCATGGTAAGTTCCCCCGTCCATGTTTGATGCTTTCCTGTGAAATACTTCTTTTTAACTTAATTTCTTCTCATACAGGTCTTGGAGATAGTGTCGTTATGAGGCCGCCTCCCCTCGGGGAAGAGGAGGTCCCAAAGTCGACCAAAGACAAGAAAAGGAAAAGGGCCTCGCCACCAGATACCCCAAATCCCAAGAACTGCACGACTTGAAAGTCGAAGACTGATCTCACCGTTTTTCCTGCCGATGTAGTCCAAATGCTACGAGATGAAGACGAGGAGGAAAAGGATGTTGACTGCATGCTGGTGGCTCAGAAGAGGGAGGGCATCAAAGTTTTGAGAACTGCTGAGCCAGTGACGGTCGAGGAGGTTCAGCCGCAGACCGAGGTGATCTCGAAGGAAGGTCCGAGAAAAGTTCCCGAGTCATCGGATGTTGAGGATGCCTCCTGCCGTGATGAACAATCGATGGGTTTGCTCGAAGGGTCTAGTTCTGAGGCCCTTCAAAGAGAAGAGAATGCCCCAAGTGACTCGCTTGGGGCAATTAACATTGATTATTCGCCGCCCGGTCCCACGTTCTCTGAGAGGCAGTTTCGGGATGCCCGGTCCATGGGGACACCCGATGTAAGGACGACCCCAAAGGGGATGATATATTTCGTGGCTGCTTCGCGGGGGTCGATGATATTTCCGACCTGGACGCATCACTCATTTTTGATGAGGTTCAACGACTTCTGATCCAAGCAAGTTTTACTTGTGGTCGATGATGTTACCATGCTTGCATTTGTTCTTATTTTTCTAAGTCTTATTTTATTTCTTTTTGCACAGGCTACGGCGCTCCATCGAGAAGTGTCCTCCAAATACCGGGCTGAGCTGGCCCGATGTGAGACTGATCTCAAAAATCATATGGAGGAGAGAGACTCCCTCAAACTCCTCTATGTGCAAAAAGAAGAGGAGATCATGAGTATTCGAGCCGAGCTGACAAGAGCTTATCAAGATCAGACTGAGCTCATTAAGCAAGTAATGTCAATTTTTGGGAGCTTGTTATGTATTAATTTGATATTGGCAACTAACACTTTGATTCTGCAGGTTCAGCAGAAGGCCGAATTGGTTGAGCAGCTTCGTGAGGAAGCCAAGATGAAAGAGGCAGAGACTTTGGGGTGAAAGCAGAGTATGGACCATCTCGCCTCGGAGAAAGATGCGGTTCGGGCCCAACTGTCTTCGGTTGAGCGTCAACTCCAAAGTGTGAAGGTGGAGAACTTGGCCCGAGCCCAGAAGGTCAAAGAGCTCGAGACTCGGTTGGCCGCTGACTTGCAAGGGCCACATCCGAGGCAGAGGTGCTCGTGGCCTCCTACCGAGCCGATGCTGAAGCCACTTACACTCGGGCAAAGGAAATTTTTGATGTTGTTGAGGTTAGATTGTCACGTGTTGCCGATCATGCTAGGCACTAGTCTCGAAGAGAGACTCTTGAGGAGGTACATGCTCGTGGCTTCGACCTCACGGCTGATATCGAGAGTGCGAAAGTTTTGGAGGACGATGCCGGAGCTTTGCTTTCCGATGATGAAGACTCTGCGAGTGGATCCGAGAGCGGAGGAGATGAAGATAAAGCTCCCGAAGATGCAGCTCCCGAGGCGGACTAGGCACTTAGGATTTTTTCTCCTTTTGTTTTTTGTGTAAGACCCTGTGTGGTCTTTGTAAATACTTTGCATATATGAAAGATTCCTTTTCTTTCCGTTTCATCTCCGATTTATGACTTATGATAAATTATGTTTTGCCTTTGTCTTGTGAAAACTTTGTTGTAATCGGGTTGCTGTAGCCTCTATAATCGAGTGAGCAATAGCTCGAACTCAGAGAAGAACAAACCCTTAGGTTTTTTAGTTAAGCGAAAGCGAGTCCCCGAGCTCAACAATAACCGATTTTTCAAAGAATTCGAAGGCCTATTTTTATTGCGGGATTCGGACGTCTCCGAGCCGCCTTAGTTTGGCCGTACCCTTTGAGTATGCCTCTTGGGCTTACTTCCCAATAACACTTCAAACTTGTTCGAAGTGTTAGTCCCCGAGAGCTATGCCCTCGGCCTATAGATCGAGGGGTGCCTCTTTGAGGTCTAGTTTAGATTACTCGAATATGTCGATCATCGATGGCAGTGCCCGAGTGTACGGAGTATATTTGCACTTGGCCTTTGAGCCATTTCTCACAAAATCATTAGTATTGAGCTTGTATAGTAGAAAATTTTCTTTGAGACACAAGATGTTTGATATAGAAAGAATGCTTCTTTGTATAATCTATACATGCGTACATGTTTTGCCATCGGGGCTCGAATAATCTATACGGATATGGTTCAGTCGACCGTTTGGCCCATTACAAAGTTTCTCTATCGAGACCCTTTGACACAGAGTAGTTTCCTCGACAGTGTAACATCCGAGGGTGATGCCCCCCAGTATTTGAGGTTGATTGTAAAGAAGCCTTGGATACTGTTGAATTGTCCCTAGGTAGCACATAATTGTTGCCTCATTAAAACCTCGCCGGAAAAACCCACTTGGGATAAAAATCGATCTAAGGAAAAAAGAGTGCACCGCGTGCTTTAAAACCTGAGGTCTCGATATCTTCGATCGATCATCTACAGTGAGTTAGTGTCGAATATATAAATGAAAAAAGGGAATAAAGTCATACCTTAGCAATAATACCGTTTGAGAAGCGATATATTCCAATTATTTGACAGTTGTTCACCGTCCATCGTGCCGAGCTTATAAGATCCCCTTATGACGATGTCGAGGACTTGGTAGGGTCCTTCCCAATTTGGGCCAAGCTTCCATTCATTAGGATCCCGAGTGTTGATGGTGACTTTACTCAGGACTAAGTCCCTAACTCTGAAGTGGCGAAGGTTGGTTCTTCTATTGTAATATCTTTCGATTCGTTGCTTTTGTGCGACCATTCGAACGAGTGCGGCTTCTCGTTTTTCATCCAATAATTTGAGGCTAGTATTCATAGCCTCGTGATTTGACTCTTCTGTTGTATGTCGAAACCTGGCAATGGGTTCCCCGACTTCGACTGGAATCAAGGCTTCAGAGCCATGTACTAAGGAGAATGGGGTTTCCCCCGTACTGGACTTTGATGTTGTTCGATATGCCCAGAGAACTTCGGGTAGAATTTCTTTCTATTTTCCCTTAGCATCATTCAACCTTTTCTTTAGGTTTTGAATGATAGTCTTGTTCGTCGATTCGGCCTGTCCGTTCCCACTAGGGTGATATGGTGTTGATAACATCCTTTTTATTTTATAGTCTTCGAGGAATTTCGTGAGTTTGCTGTCGATAAGTTATTTTCCATTGCCACACACTATTTCGGCGGGTATCCCAAATCGACATATGATATGATCCCAGATGAAGTCTATGACCTCTTTCTCTCTCACTTTCTCGAACGCATGTGCTTCAACTCATTTAGAGAAATAGTCAGTCATAAATAAAATGAACTTAGCTTTACCTAGGGCCGATGGCAGAGGGCCGACGATATCCATTCCCCGTTTCATGAATGGCCATGGGGATATGACTGAATGAAGTTGTTCTCCGTCTGATGGATCATCGTGCAAATCTTTGACATTTATCACATTTTCGAACAAACTCTTTAGTGTCTTTTTCCATGCTCTCCCAGTAGTATCATGCTCTAATGATTTTGTGAATCAGTGATTCGGCGCCGGAGTGGTTCCTACACGTGACTTCATGGACTTCTCATAGAACATAATCGGTGTCCCCTGGTCCTAAGCACACTGCTAATGGTCCATCGAATGTCCTTTTGTATAATGTTCCATCTTCAACCAATGTGAATCGAACAACTTTGGTTCGTAGGGCCCTCGACTCTTTAGGGTCCGATGGGAGCTTTTCGTTCTTCAAGTATTCAATATATTTATTCCTCCAATCTCAAGTTAATCTTGTAGAGTTTATCTCGGCATGACCTTCCTCAATCACGAATCTCAAGAGTTGAATGACAGTCCCCGAGCTGATCTTATCTTTCTCGACCGATGATCCTAGATTTGCAAGTGCATCGGCATCACTGTTTTATTCTCGAGGTACATGCTGTAAAGGCTACCTGCATCTTGTCCAAATACCTTTGCATTCTATCCTCTCGAACTTCGAAGGTTTTGTTTACTTGGTTCACTACCAATAAAGAGTCACACTTGGCTTCAATGACTTCTGCTCCCAAGCTTTTAGCTAGCTCGAGACCTGCAATCATGGCCTCATACTCAGCCTCATTGTTAGTCAACTTAGAGGTTTTGATAGATTGCCTAATAGTGCTACCCGTGGGTGGCTTCAAAACTATGCCTAGCCCGGACCCCTTCACATTCGAAGCACTGTCTGTGAAAAGGGTCCATACCCCCGATGATGTACCCGATTTTAACAAGAGTTCCTTTTCGACTTCGGGTACAAGAGTTGGCGTGAAGTCGGCCATGAAGTCCGCTAAAATTTAAGACTTGATGGCCGTCCGGGGTTGATATTCTACATCGTACCCACTGAGTTCGACGGCCCATTTGGCCAATCGTCCCGATAGTTCGGGCTTGTGCAAAATATTACGAAGTGGGTAAGTGGTTAATACGCATATGGGGTGACATTGAAAGTATGGTCTTAACTTTCTAGAGGCCTTTATCAGTGCAAGTGCCAATTTCTCCAAATATGGATATCTAGTTTCTGCTTCTCCTAAGGTTCGACTTATATAATAAACAGAAAATTGCGTACCTTGCTCTTCTCGAACTAGGACACCACTTACCGCGATTTTCAATACTGTCAAGTACAAGTAAAGTTTCTCATCTACTTTTGGAGTGTGAAGCAGTGGTGCGCTCGATAGGTATCACTTCAATTCCTCTAATGTCTGTTGGCATTTCGGGGTCCAGGCGAAATCGTTCTTCTTTTTGAGCAGAGAGAAAAATCGGTGGCTTCGATCCGATGACCTCGAAATGAATCGGCCTAAGGCGGATATCCGTCCAGTTAGCCTCTGCACGGCTTTTACACTATCCACGATGGTGATGTCTTCGATGACCTTGATTTTATTGGGGTTGACCTCGATTCCCCGATTCGATACCGTGAAGCCAAGGAACTTGCCCGAACCGACCCCGAAAGCACATTTCTCAGGGTTGAGCTTCATGTTGTATTTCCTTAAAATCTCGAACGTTTCCTGCAAATGAGCCAAATGGTCCTCTGCGCGTAGGGACTTAACTATCATGTCATCAATATAAACTTCCATTGATTTACCTAATTGTTCTTCGAATATTTTGTTTACTAGACGTTGGTAAGTAGCTCCTGCATGTTTTTAGCCCGAAGGGCATTACATTATAATAATATGTTCCATACTTGGTGATAAATGAAGTATTTTCTTGGTCCTCCGGGTTCATTTGGATTTGATTGTACCCAGAATAGGCATCGAGAAAAGTAAGAATCTCGTGGCCGTCTATGGCATTGATCATGCGATCGATGTTAGGCAGTGGAAAAGAATCTTTGGGGCACGCCTTGTTTAAATTCTTATAATCTACACACATTTTAAGTTTGTTCCCTTTTTTAGGAACTACAACTACATTGGCTAACCATTCGGGATATTTCACCTCCCGAATGTACCCTAGTTTGAGAAGTTTAGTTACCTCGTCCTTTATGAATGCATGTTTTACCTCGGACTAGGGTCTTCTCTTTTGCTTCACCGGTTTGAACCTAGGGTCCAAGCTTAGTCGATGCATCATTATCTCCGGTGGGATCCCTGTCATGTCTAAATGGGACCAAGCGAAACAATCTACGTTATCAATAAGAAATTGAATAAGCTTTTTCCTGAGTTTGGGGGTTAATCCCGTTCCCACGTATACCTTTCACTCGGGTAGGTACTCGATCAATATAACCTGTTCCAGCTCTTCGACCATTGATTTGGGGGCGTCAGAATCTTCGGGAACAATAAAAGTTCGAGGGATCAAAAAATCCTCCTCTTCTTCTTCTATCTCTTGCTTCCCTGATTCGGTCGAGGCTGTCGTCTGTGATTGCTATTTAACTTCCTATTCACTTTTGATGCTCGACCTTTTCGAGGTTGATAGTGTCGATATCGGCGTTACCTCATCGACCTCAAACATTTCTGTTACAGCATGTTGTTTCTCGTATACTATTTTTACACCGGCTGTCATCGGGAATTTCATCATTTGGTGGAGAGTCGAAGGGGCTACCCTCATATTGTGGATCCAAGGCCTTCCGAGTAGGGGTATTGTACCTCATGCCGCCCTCGATTACGTGGAACTTGGTATCTTGAATGGTTCCAGCCACGTTCACTGGTAGAATAATCTCCCCTTTAGTTATTTCACTGGCCATATTGAAGCCGTTTAAGACCCGAGCTGTGGGCACAATTTGATTTTGTAGGTCGAGCTGCTCCACGACCCTCGATCGGATGATATTTGCTGAGCTACCTGGATCCATTAAAACACGCTTAACTTGAACTTTATTTAATAAGATAGAAATTACCAGAGCGTCGTTGTGGGGATGAGAGAGGCCCTCTGCTTCTTCGTCATTGAATGATAAAGTGCCTTCTCGCACATAATCTAGGATTCGCTTTTCCCTAGTGATTGATACCTTAGTGCGTTTGAATATGGATCCCTGTGGAATGTCGATCCTACTGACGATCATATGAATGACATGTTGGGGTTCCTCCTGTTCATTTTTCCTGTTGGTGTCCCTTTCTCTTAAATGATTCTTGGCTCGATCGCTGAGGAACTCTCGAAGGTGGCCCTCATTGAATAGATGGGCTACCTCCTCCCTTAATTGTCTGCAATCCTCGGTCATGTGACCATGCATGCTATAATACTTGCATACCAAACTTGGGTTTCTTTGTGAAGGATCAGTTTGTATGGGTCTAGGCCACCTAGTATTTTTTATCCTTCCGATTGCCGATACAATTCCTGATGCATCGATACTAAAGTTATATTCCGATAACCGGGGTGCCTCTGTAGGATCGGCATACTTGTCAAAACCACTTTTGCTCATAAGTCCCCGAGCATTCTGTCCCCGATCACTTCTTCGATCGCTCCGGGTGGAATTGAGTCCTGAACCATTATTCCTTCGATCTGCAGTATATGGTTGATATCGGTCTTTGTTCGATCTTGGCTCCTTGTCGACGTCCCTCTGGTTTTTAACTACCGACCTGTTTGGATGTACTGAACTGGAAGGGGCTCCTAATTGGTCATCCTCGACCCTGATCTTTCATTGATATCGATTGTGCACATCCGCCCAAGTTATAGCTGGGTACTCGATCAAATTTAGTTTCAATTGACGTGATGCTATCGAACTCCGCTTGTTCAATCATTGGGTGAAAGCTTGAACGGCCCAATCATCTGTGACCGGTGGCAACTCCATGCGTTCCATTTGAAATCGGGACACGAACTCCCTCAGCATTTCATTATCCCTTTATCTTACCTTAAAAAGGTCCGATTTTCTTGTTGCGACCTTTACGGCCCCGACGTGTGCCTTTACAAAAGAATCTGCTAATATGGCAAATGAGTCGATGGAATTTGGTGGCAGGTTGTGATACCAAATCATTGCTCCCTTCGAAAGGGTCTCTCCGAATTTTTTCAACAACACTGATTTGATTTCATCATCTTCTAAATCGTTACCCTTGATGGCGCATGTATATGAAGTAACATGCTCGTTGGGATAGGTGGTCCCATTATATTTGGGTATTTTTGTCATACGAAACTTCTTTGGAATAGGCTTCGGAGCCGCACTTGGAGGAAACGACTTTTGTACAAACTTCTTCGAATCCATTTCTTTCAAGATTAGCGGTGCCCCCAGTATCTGATCAACTCGAGAGTTGTATGTCTCCATTTTTTTATCATTGTCTTCGATTCTCTTCTCCCCTGATTCAATTCTTTTGGAGAGTCCTCGAGTATTTTCATTACCGCAGGATCAGTCCTCGATTCATTACCATTCGACCTTTCCGGTACCGGCTCGGTACGACGAGTAGTTTCCGGCTCAACCCTATTCGGAGCTCTATGTTGATTTTGTAACTGAGCAATAGCGGCTTGCTGAGCCTGAAGCATCTGGAATATCACTTGGTGATTGACTCCTTCGTCTCCCCTGCCCTGTGTTCCTTGGCCACTAGATCGGCCTTCTCTGCGTACACTTTCATCGAGATTTGTGCCTAGGTCCGCGTTTAGAGCAACGTGCGAACTTACATCAACTGGGTTGGCAACCGGTTCTCCCCCGAGATTAGCCTGTAGCACCTGGACTCCTAGAGCAATCACATTTTTGGTTTCACCGTGGAATAAGAGGCTATTGTCACTGTGTGTGGATGCGTTTTGTGAGTTTGACATGTTTTAACCTGAAAGCAAAGATACTTGACAAGAACAAGCGTAAAATAATATGTTTTACCAGAATCAGTACTGAGCAATCACTATTATCTTTAGCCCCATGGTGAGCGCCAAACTGTTTATCCTAAAAATTGAGTAACAATTAAACTTATATTGTGGTTCTAAAGATATGTGATTTAAACGAGCACAAATTGATAAACGACGAATTAAATAGATAACTTGGACAATAAAATAAATCAAACCGGTCTGCAAACGATGCCTCTACCTTGATTCAAGATAGTCTCGAGGTTAGTTACTTTGAACAATATATGATAGAACAAGCAGTGATGAACAGTAAATAAGACAAACAAAGCAACGTATATGTATATTCTTATCAGTGAATAATGATGCCTTACAAATGAGTGGAACTCCTCTTTATATAGTAGAGAAAACCTAATTATGGTACAACTCTAATAACGGAAATAGACCCCATGATTGGCACTAATAACCGCTTTGATTTGATCTGTTCCGGAATTTTCGCCGTGATCTTCGACCGATTGCTGACATCTCGCCATTCTGTTATTACGCCTTACTCGAAGTC
>AWOL01S0074163.1:10274-25735 GCA_000715115.1 Nicotiana otophora | reverse complement strand
ATATATATATATATATATATATATATATATATATATATATACACACACACACAATAAATAACAAAGTAAAACACCTACTAATAATTATGACAATCGTGATGGAAGTTTGGAAAAAAATAACAAATGAGAATATTCAGTAGGAAAAATAAAATTTTCAGTGACGATATTTGTGGCGACCTACTAAGTCGCCACCGAAAGTAAGTAAATATGTTGCCTTCACACAAATTCGCCACTATAAGGAGAAATTATCTTTTGTGGCGATTGAACGCGTCACAAAAAGTAACCAAATTTATGGAGGCTAGGTCGCCAGTCGAACTGGCGACATACAAAATTTAAATTGAGGCTACGTCGCAAGTCGAAACGGCGAGATATTCATTTACTTTTAGTGGCGACTGAATGCCGTTACTGAAACTACTTCATTACCGAAAGAGAGTTAATCGTGTCTTTGTGTTAGACACGATATTAATCGCATATTGGATAAAGCTATTAGCTTCATCAATGAATGTCGCCAATTACGCACGCCATATGGTTCTCATGGGCAGTTTAACGAGGAGAATCGAAAGTGGAAACCCCCATATGATTTGGCCCTGAAGTGCAATATTGATGCATCCGTCGACCTTGCAACTGGTGAAGCTGGAGCAGGGATGGTTGTTCGGGATAGGCACGGTGAGTTTTTGAGAGGTAGATCGACATATATATGGGCAATATTCAGTCCAATGATGGCAGAGGCGTTGGCGGTAAAGGAAGCTCTTAGTTGGCTGAAGGTCCACTACGAAAACACCAAAATAGAGCTCGAGATGGATAGTCTACTTGTGAAGAATGCATTGGAGAAGGCCGAAGATAATTACTCGTATTTATCTGACGTGATTTCTGATTGTAAAAACCTCTTAAAAAGGTCTTCAGTTTCTGTCTTTGTCTGCTGTTCGAAGGTCTGCGAATCAGGTCGCTCATACATTAGCACGAGTGGCTGATTCTATCTCATGTCGGTGTCACAATCCAAAATTTGACCAGTCGTGATAACACCTAACCAAACCCGTTAGGTAAGTCAATTAACTACAATCCAATTTAGTTAGGTTTATCGATAAAAATATATGATAAAATAACCGAACATTTCTACTTTTCCCAAGGACTGGTAGTACAACTCATGAGCTTCTAAGATTTAGAATTTGAAAAGCTGATATGAAATAAAATACATCATCTGTTTGAAATATACATGAACAGATTAATGTTTCTAAAGCTACCAAGAATAAGAGGCAGTTATGACCAGATTGCGGAAACATTTTCAATGCCAGCTCCCGCCATACACCGCAACATCAACATCCAAAAGCTGCACACAAGGTGCAGAAGTGTAGTATGAGTACAACTGACCCCATATACTCAGTAATTATTTTGTCTAACCTCGTCGAAGTAGTGACGAGGATTTTTAGTAAAACGATACTCATTGTTATAACCTGTGCAGTATAACCTGTGCAGTATACTGTTAGTGGCGAGGCAGAAAAAGATTACTAGGAGAAATCACAATAGCAAATTCATAACTTTCCTGGTATGAGAAATATATTTAAGATATAACATCAAATGACATGGTAACACCTTAGTGCAATTATCTCATTAAATTCATAACTTTCCTGGTGTGAGGAATATATTCAACATATCACATCAAATGGCACGGTAATATCTTCGTGCACTTGTCTCATTTATCCCTTTCTCACCGAGCATACATATAACAGTACCAACTAGGTGGAAGAAATGCCAACAACAATAAAAGAAATAAAGTGGGAGGCACACAGGAAGCAACAACGACTGCAAGTCATATAGGAAACATATGTGCATAATAACAGCTCAAGATAAATGCTTGAATGTATACACAACGAAAAGATATCACTATATAATATATGTCTCTTGTCTTCACCTGCACGGAAATACTCTTAGTACCATGAATATATAATAATATAAAAATAACGGCACGGTATCACCCTTCGTGTTTTTACTCTCATCCTCACATGATAATGTAAATGAAATGGCATGGTATTATCCTTCGTGCATAATAATGTATATGAATGGCACGACATCACCCTTCGTGCTTTACACTCTCTCTCACATGATAATGTATATGAAATGGCACGGCATCACCCTTCGTGCTTTATACTTTTCCTCACATGATAATATATACAAAATGGCACGGCATCACCCTTCGTGCTTGACACTCAACCTCACATGATAATGTATATGAACTGGCACGGCATCACCCTTCGTGCTTTACACTCTTTCTTACCAAGCATATGTATATCATTAACAAGTAAGGTGGGAAGCATAAATAACATCAAGGAGAGTCTTTAAACGAATGTTCCAAATTGAACATCAATCACGGCTTTCAAGAAGTATAATAACGACCAGATTTAGCACATCAGTAATTTTCACAAAAGTCCGTCAGATTTTTAATCAAATTACATTAAGCCAAATCATGGTTTCTAGCATTTAATGTCATATTCATAAAAATCTAGAAGTCAAAGAAGACATGAAACAAGAGTGTCACATAATTTTACAAAGCACAATAAATCGTATAATTTACCCCCGAGCATGATTAACCCTGGAACATGCATATATGCTCGTCACCTTGTCACGGCTCAAAATCCGACTAGTCATGATAATACCTAACCCAACCCGCTAGGTAGGCCAATTAACCACAACCAATTTCAATAATAATTTAATAAAGCAATTAAGTAAAGAAATATCTGAATCTAATACATTCCCCAAGAACTGGTAGTACGAATCATGAGCTTCTAAGAATAGAATTTATAAAGCTAAAATGAAATAAATACATCGTCAGTTTGAAAAGTATACAAGCATAGTTTTATAGATCTAAAGCTACCATGAACAAGGGGCAGCTACAACCGGGACGCAGGTACATCTTCAAATCCGGCTCCCATCGAACACACCAACATCAACAACCAATATCTGCACACAAGGTGAAGAAGTATAGTATGAGTACAACTGACCCCATATACTCAATAAGCAACAAATCTAACCATATGTTGAAAGTAGTGACGAGATAACAAAAAGCTCGGGTCCAACACCAATATTCCACAACAATTCATAATAACATAGTACAAGTAACAAAAGAGTATCTTATAAATAAAAGGCTCAGTTTGTTCACAGTTCCAGAAAAGTAGGCATTTCTTTTCAAGTATCTCAGTGAAAACCCAAATATTTTACCGAAAAAGTCAAAATACGAGTAAGTTTGAAAACTGTGATTTTTCCCAAAATCCTTTCAACAATAAGTAAGATGTTTCATTTTCTAATAGCACGAGGAAAGTACTTCTTTATGCCTACATGTCAAGATACAGGTAAAATCATAAATGTTCCCACAACTGGGTAGCAGAAGGAAATGCACCTCTATGCATGTATCACAAGTACGCATGTCAAATGCAACGCATCTCGATGATGAGCTCATGTACTCACACTCCCAGAGTACTAAATCTCACGGTCTCGCATTCTCTCTCACTATGCTCAATGCTCAGCACACTCAATCACTCAGCACTGTACAATACCTGCTACGGTGTGCATCCCGATCCACATATGACCATAAGGCCCGTTGCGGCATGCAACCTGATCCACATATATATAATCGAATGCTCTCACTGAGGGTGTGCAGACTCCGGAGGGGCTCCTACAGCCCAAGTGCTATAATCTGCACGGACCACTCACATGCTGCACGGACAACTCACGTGCCATAATATCAATATCTGGATCCTCACGGATAACGCATGTGCTATAGTATCAATATCTGGATCCGCATGGACAAATCACATGTTGCACGAATAACTCACGTGTTATAGTATCAATATCTTCATAAATAGCCCCCCGACCTCACTCAGTCATCAATCTCTCCAGTCTCACTCACGGGCTCACAATGTCATGAAACTAGCCCGACAATAATGATATGATGTATCAATAAATAACAACTGAGACTGAGATATGATATGAATGCATAAATATGACTAAGTACGAAATATCAATAAAATCAGTGAGATGACAGCAAGAAACGACCACTATGGGTCCTAACAATATCAGCATAAAGCCTAAACGTGATATTTAGTATGATTGACAGCTCAGTTATTTTATCACATGGTGATAACACAGATATCAACAAATATAGGGCCACTATACAGTGCTATGGAAATAACGGAGTCACAATTCACAGGGTGCACGCCCATATGCCCGTCACCTAGCATGTGCGTCACCTCAATACCAATCACATAACACGTAATTCAGGGTTTCATACCCTCAACATTAAGATTAGAAGAGTTACTTACCCCGAACAAGTCAATTCCAACACAGAGCAAGCCAAGCGATGCTCCAAAATGACATCCTGCGTGTTCTTACCTCCGAATGGCTCGAAACTATCAAAAACAACTCAAATACATCAAACAATGCTAAAGGAACCAATCTCGATTGAAAAAGATCAAATCTTGAATCAAAACCCAAATTCGGCCAAAAATAACACCTAGGCCCACGCCTCAGAACTCGATAAAACTCACAAAATCCGACAACCCATTCAATTACGAGTCCAACCATACTAGTTTCACTCAATTCCGACTCCAAATCGATATTCAAAACTAAAAAATTCATATTATGAAACTTTAGGCCCAAACCCCCAATTTCCTCTATAAAATTCACAATCCAATTACCAAAAACGAAGGTAGATTCATGAAATGTAACCAAAACCGAGTAGAGAACACTTCTTCATATGGTGAAAATTGCCTCAAGAATCGCCTCAATCCAAGATCCATAGTTCCCAAAATGAAGAAAGAACCAAAACCTCGATTTATAGCTTATGCCAGTATATTCGCACCTGCGACACATTAGCCGCTTCTGTGGAATCAGCGGAGGACTCGACCCTCGCACATGCGGACAACATATCCACTTCTGCAACATCGCAGGTGAAAGCCACCATCCGCACCTGCGAAATACCTCGCTTCTGCGCTCCATCACCTCACACCTGCACATCCGTATACGCGCCCTAATCTCCGCTTTTGCGGTCTTCCTCACCCAGCACTATTTCCGCTCCTATGAACCCTTCATCGCTTCTGCGACCATCGCACCTGCGCAAACCAGCCGCAGGTGTGGTCACACCAGAACCAACAATAGCAACATGAAGTAAAATGATCTGAACCTCGTCCAAAACTCATCCGAGCCACTCTAGACCCCGTCCGAATATACAACAAGTCCAATAACATAACACGGACCCACTCGAGGCCTTAAATCACGCATAATAATATCGAAATGCCGAATCGCACCTCAAATCGAAATCCATGCACTTTGAACTTTCAAATTCAATAACTCGTGCCGAAACATAGCAAATCAATCCGGAATGACTTCAAATTTTGCGCACAAGTCCCAAATAACATAATGAAGCTATTCCAATTCCCGGAATCACAATCCGAATCCGATATTAAAAAGTCCACTCCCGGTCAAACTTTTCAAAATTTTAACTTTCGCCATTGCGAGCTGAATTCAACCACGGACCTCCAAATCACTATCCGGATGCGCTCCTAAGTCCAAAATCACTTAACGGAGCTAACTGAACCATCAAAATTTCAATCCGAGGTCAAATGCTAAAAGTAAAACTTGGTTAACTTTTCCAAATTTAAAGCTCCCTAGTTGAGAATCATTCTTCCAAATCAGTCTCGAATAACCTGAAAATCAAAACCGACGTTTCACACACGTCAAAGTACCTCATATGGAGCTACTCACGCCTGTAAACTACCGAGCGATGTGCAAATGCTCAAAACGACCGGTCGAGTCGTTACATCCTCCCCCACTTAAACATACGTTCATCCTCGAACGTGACAAGAGTTGTTCCAAAAGCCATCAAATCATCGTGTAACATTACCATGCACATACCCGGGGGTGATCTCACATCACTCTATCCCATATTGGCCCGACAACACAGCATAACTATAGTTATTAATTCAACCTAGCCCATAAACCTTGTAATCCAATTTCCAACATCTGAAATTTCTTATAAGATCTGAATCTCGCAACCTACACGCTGTATAAGTCTGAACAAGATGTACCGAAAGCCGTAACCATAACTCAAATACTCAAAACTCAAATACCACATAGCTCAAATGCTCGAAGCAATGATTTCTAATCACAGCAGCTGCTCAAAACAACCCAATGCCGGTAATAAACCTCATATCAAACAAGATTCCATTCTAAAACCTTCGTACACTACCGATGATAAAAGAAACACGCAGAAACTCGTAAGCATTCATCAGATCCACCAGTCGTGGAGCTCCCTCTCCTTCGACAAGAACCATAGCAAATTTCTAAGTCGACTTTCGATATTATCCTTCCAAATATACCACAATCAAATCTGATAGCACCCATCCTAGATCTGAAGACTTCATCTTATCAAATACCGGCTACTCTACTGACATGCCACACCAATACTATCTAAAGCCACAACCCGTGCACCAATAAGCAATATTCCAGATTTACTCAATTATGAAAATGACTCAAACAAGAGAACCGTCCCGCAAACTCGACGGGTACCATCCCGACGCAATGCTAAGAACCCATCATTCACCGTAGAACCATAATACACGAATCTAACACCAAAGATCATATCTCAACATAACTCTACCGCAATGCGCGACCCCATCCAAACACTGATCCATATGAAATACCTCAGCCACCATGTTCAAAATCAATAACCACGCGCAATCCGACATCAAGTACTCCAAGTGCTTGGTTGATCAAGTACTCCACGGAGAAGCAAATGACACAATGCCACACAAAACCCTAAAGAACATAACCAATACTTCATCAACCAAGCAATATCCAATACTTTTCTCACTCAAATTCCGCTATAAGGCCCCAGTTGAACTGCACCATATGTTCATATAACCAACAAACAACTCTTCGTAGCATAGAAGAGTAACTCACAGATCATCTCAGAACATGAATAAGCTCAACAACAACCGAATGGCACATCCCTCAACAATATCAGTATGGAGCCAACCAATCCGGCTCGATGTAGAATACACATCCTAATTGGGCCTACCAATGGACCCCCAAATCAACTCCGGGCACCCACAAATAGATAAATAAACCTCTGAAAGCCTACAATTGACTGAATCAAAACACATACTATCATCTGGCTAGCTTCGGCCACGACTTCACAGTTCATAACCATGAAACAGTCTGCTCCTGAGAACTCCCAGTCTCCAAATCCATAGAACACACGAATCACCATTTCTGATTCCATATCCACCGCCGAATGTCTAACACATCTCTCATACACGATCATCCCACGAGGAATACTTCTAAAAATTTGAATATCAGCAGTCGATCAACCAGGAGAGTGCCGCAATACCAATAAAGTATCCATAAATCAAAACACATTGCCCCTTCTGAAATGTTTACTCTCATAAGGCCATACCGATTAGTAATATCATTTACCTAGTCATCTGAAACCATCCATGTTGCCTACAAATTTATGTCCTTCCCTTCAAAACTGAATTGTGACCTTGCACGTGCAAATCTCAATCCCACATAGTACACTGCATCTACCATGCTATCTTGTGAAGAGTACAAGAATCTCATAATCAACTCTGAGTCCCAAGCAGAATACATACCCGATCAGTCAGAAACCTTCCATTTGTTCCCATCTCGGAGAAAATCCCAATACGCAACATATTCCTCACGCCGAGGAAATATACTTCTCGAACCGTGGTAAAAACCATCGAGAACTCTTCGAAACCCATTTGCGCACAACCAAGCTATTAGAACCGAATCTCTCTAACTCAACCCAGCCACGCAGGTCGCCAAAACCCAAGAGCATTGCCATGAAACATCTGTGGAGGCTAGCCACATCATAAGTACCCAAAGAACCGATTATATCTATTATTGTGCTGATCCAACCTACTACCACACTTTACTATTCTCCAAGTCCCTTCCAAATTACCTTTAAATTGATACTTCTCCTTACTTGAACACCACGATCCTTAACCAAAATTTAGCACACAAGAGACCCTAGTATAAAACCACAACGCCCTAAGGCCCATAAGCCACTGACTTCCCTCTTAAACACCCCAAAGCACCACAATCGAGACACCCACTCTAAAGAGACCTTATGTGAACCTAAAACTGTTTTCTTTACCTGTTTTATGCTGAAATGCATAATCCACAACGGTAAAAAATGCCACAAGTCTCGACACCATCCAATGTAACTCTCAGTTTCAAGCCATATATCAATCTTGAAAATTCCAAATCGCTACATATAATTCTTTAATCCATTAGAACCATTCTCGAGAGTCATTCACTCTTCTCGAATCTCAATTAAACCGACCAAACAGACCGAACGACCTATGCCCTATTAGCACACCAACACCCAAGGGAGTAACCCACACTCCTAAGCAACCGAGCAAATTTCTACTCCACGCACACTGCATCTTTCACGACTAATCACTCAATCATTCCATGATTCCCATATACCCATAGAGTGTAGTACAACCCATATCCAGAAATTCTTTTACTCGAATCATTCTCGATCTCAACCTCTGCGAGTCATAACCGATTAACAAGTATACCTCGAACCGAAACCAATACAACACATAACCGTGAAATCAACTCGTCGATAGAAGACTCCCCCACTTGGCTCAAAGCCATAGATCAAAACACATAATAACTCAAAATGCCCATACTCTAGTACTGCCATAATACCGTAGTGAAATTCAACTGAATCCTCCATAAGCTCACGTACACAACCCACATAGTACCTCAAATCATCCGCAAATTTTGCATTTACCCTAGTAACAGCCAAGTCAACTCCCATAAGCGATCCAAACTCAAATTGCAACACATATAATTCACTGGCAAAAGGGAACTCTCTACAATACAACATAGGGATCACACAACCTCACGACACCCCGCAGGAGATAACCCACCTGCTTAGCCTGAATCTGACATCTCTTCATACCCTTTCACAACCACAACTACTACGCAATCGCTTAATCTTCCTGAGTCTGATCTCAACAATAAGACACGAGAACCTAATTCGTCCCGGCATTAAGCAACAGGAAAGATCCTTCAATACACTTATAACTCGGAACCATACACTAAATCAAGATAGAAATCAGACACCCCATAGTCCTTTCTACATCTCAAGTAAACTCTTTTCGTCATATTCGAACAATCTGAACACATTCCGCAGTCACATCATACTCACCACATAGTCATCCAATCACAAATTCTATGAATAGGGACACCACCGGACATATAAGTCCCAAAAGCACGTGCTCACAAAATCAAAATATCCGTGCTCAAGCTACCATCAAAACCCACCCTCAAGTCCTCCAGACTGGCCCATCATCAGCACGCCAAAATCACATCTCGCACTTCAACCATGGAACCATAAGCCGTCGGTGCACATCGATACGGAGCGCTCACATGCGCATACGAATACATGAAAGGAATTCAAAGAGTTACGCTTCAAGCTGAATCAATACCGCACGATAAGGAAAGAAAGATGGGAAGTATATCCTAAATGTCATGTAGCCTCTCGAAGATAGGTATGGATGTCATCATACCGATCCGCAAGACTCTACTAGACCCTTGCTCATGACTCGTATAACCTATGAACCTAGAGCTCTGATACCATCTTGTCACGACCCAAAATCCGAATAGTCATGATGGCACCTAACCCAACCCGGTAGGTAAGCCAATTAACCACAACCAATTCCAATAACAATTTAATAAAGCAATTAAGTAAAGAAATATCTGAATCTAATACATTTCCCAAGAACTGGTAGTACGAATCATGATCTTCTAAGAATAGAATTATAAAGCTGAAATGAAATAAATACATCGTCTGTTTGAAAAGTACATAAACAGAGTTTTATTGATCTAAAGCTACCACGAACAAGGGGCAGCTACAACCGGGACGCAGGTACACCTTCAAATCCGGCTCCCATCGAACACACCAACATCAGCAGCCAACATCTGCACACAACGTGCAGAAGTATAGTATGAGTACAACTAGCCCCATATACTCAATAAGCAACAAACCTAACCTTAGGTTGAAAGTAGTGACGAGATAACAAAAAGGTCGGGTCCAACACCAATATTCCACAACAATTCACAACAACATAGTACAAGTAACAAAAGAGTATCTCATAAATAAAAGGCTCAGTTTGTTCACAGTTCCAAAAAAGTAGGCATTTCTTTTCAAGTATCTTAGTGAAAACCCAAATCTTTTACCGAAAAAGCCAAAATACGAGTAAGTTTGAAAACTATGATTTTTTCCAAAATCCTTTCAATAATAAGTAAGATGTTTCATTTTCTGATAGCATGAGAAAAGTACTTCTCTATGCCTACATGTCAAGATACATGTAAAATCATAAGTGTCCCCACAACTGGGTAGCAGAAGGAAATGCACCTTTATGCATGTATCACAAGTACGCATGTCAAATGCAATGTATCTCGATGATGAGCTCATGTACTCACACTTTTAGAGTACTAAATCTCACTATCTCGCATTCTCTCTCACTATGCTCAATTCTCAGCACACTCAATCACTCAGTACTGTACAATACCTGTTGCGGCGTGCTGCCCGATTCATATATGACCATAAAGCCCATTGCGGCATGCAACCCGATCCACATATATATAGTCGACCGCGCTCACTGAGGGTGTACAGACTCCGGAGGGGCTCCTACAACCCAAGCGCTATAATATATACGGACAACTCACATGCTGCACAGACATCTCACGTGCCATAATATCAATATGTGGATCTGCACGGATAACTCACATGATATAGTATCAATATCTGGATCCGCACGGATAACTCACATATTGCACGGACAACTCATGTGCTATAGTATCAATATCTTCACAAACAGGCCCCTGGCCTTACTCAGTCATCAATCTCTCCATTCTCACTCACGGGCTCACAATGTCATGAAACTAGCCCGACAACAATGATATGATGTATCAATAAATAACAACTGAGACTGAGATATGATATGAATGCATAAATATGACTAAGTACGAAATATCAATAAAATCTGTGAGATGACAGCAAGAAACGACCACTATGGGTCATAACAATATCAGCATAAAGCCTAAACATGATATTTAGCATGATTGACAACTCAGTTATTTTATCGCATGGTGATAACACAGATATCAACAAAAATAGGGCCACTATATAGTGCCATGGAAATAATAGAGTCACAATTGACAGGGTGCACGCCCACACGCCCGTCACCTAGCGTGTGTGTCACCTCAATACCAATCACATAACACGTAATTCGGGGTTTCGTACACTCAACACTAAGATTAGAAGAGTTACTTACCTCGAACAAGCCAATTCCAAATCCTAGCAAGCCAAGCGATGCTCCAAAATGCCATTCCGCGCGTTCTGACCTCGGAACGGCTTAAAACTAACCAGAAACAACTCAAATACATCAAACAATGCTAAAGGAACCAATCCCGATCGAAAAAGATCAAATCTTGAATCAAAACCCAAATTCGGCCAAAACTCACACTCAGGCCCACGCCTCAGAACCCGATAAAACTCACAAAATCCGGCAACCCATTCAATTCCGAGTCCAACCATATTAGTTTTACTCAATTCCGACTCCAAATCGACGTTCAAAACTAAAAACTTCATATTATGAAACTTTAGGCCAAAACCCCCAATTTCCTATATAAAATTCACATTCCAATTACCAAAAACGAAGGTAGATTCATGAAATATAACCAAAACCGAGTAGAGAACATTTACCCCAATTCATATGGTGAAAATTACCTCAAGAATCAACTCAATCCAAGCTCCATAGTTCCCAAAATGAAGAAAGAACCAAAACCTCGATTTATAGCTTATGCCATCATTTTCGCACCTGCGGCACATTAGCCGCTTCTGCGGAATCAACTGAGGACTCGACCCTCGCACCTGCGGACAACATATCCGCTTCTGCGACATTGCAGGTGCAACCCACCATCCGTATATGCGCCCAAATCTCCGCTTATGCGGTCTTCCTCACCCATCACTATTTCCGCTCCTGCGACCCCTTCGTCGCTTCTAGCGACCATCATACTTGCGCAAAACAGCTGCAGGTGCGGTCACACCAGAACCAACAATAGCAACATGAAATAAAATGATCCGAACCTCGTCCAAAACTCATCCGAGCCACTCTGGACCCCGTCCGAATATACCAATAAGTCCAATAACATAACACGGACCTACTCGAGGCCTCAAATCACGCATAACAACATCGAAATGCCGAATCACACCTCAAATCGAAATCCATGAACTTTGAACTTTCAAATTCACTAACTCGTGCCGAATCATAGCTAATTAATCCGGAATGACTTCAAATTTTGCGCACAAGTCTCAAATAACATAACGAAGCTATTCTAATTTCCGGAATCACAATCCGAATCTGATATTAAAAAATCCACTCCCGATCAAACTTTTCAAAATTTTAACTTTCGCCATTTCGAGCTGGATTCAACCACGGACCTCCAAATCACTATCCGGACGCACTCCTAAGTCTAAAATCACTTACTAACTGAATCATTAAAATTTCAATCCGAGGTCAAATGCTAAAAGTAAAACTTGGTTAAATCTTCCAAATTTAAAGTTCCCTGGTTGAGAATCATTCTTCCAACTCAGTCTCGAATAATCTGAAAATCAAAACCGACGATTCACATAAGTCAAAATACCTCATACGGAGCTATTCACGCCTGTAAACTACCGAGCGATATGCAAATGCTCAAAATGACCGATTGGGTCGTTACACACCTCACATATATATCACCCCCCGCATGTAACAAACAATGGCAATTAGTAGAAAAAATTCCCTTAACAAAGTTAGGCAAAACACTTACCTCAAACAAGACGAATTCGTTGTCGAGCAAGCTAAACAATACTCTGAAAATTTCATTCCGCGCGTACCAACCTCCGAACGCCTTCCTATCTCCTCAATTCCAAGCCAAATGATTCTAAACTAGCCAAACAACATGCAAGTTAATTAAAATATACTCCAATGTTTGCAATTTAACAATTTATAAAAATTTTCAACTCCACTTGAAAAGTCAATGGTGGGGCCCATATCTCGGAATTCGACAAAAATTATAAATCTGAACCCCCATTCAATCACGAGTCCAACCATACCAAAATTACTCAAATTCGACCCCAACTCGGCCTTCAAATCCTCAATTAAAGTCTATGAAATTATTTGCCATTTTCAACCCAAAACACTAATTTAATGATGAAAACAATAATATATATTCATGTAATTTAACCAAAACTGGGTTAGAATCACTTACCCCAATCCATATGGTGAAAATCGCCTCAGAAATCGCTTCAATCCGAGCTCCATAACTCAAAATATGTTAAAATGGCAGAAACTTCAAAATATAGCTTCTGTCGAGGCATTTTCTCTTCACGATTGCAGAAAATGCTTCGCGATCGCAAAACATAAAATTTTCCAGCCCAAAATTTGCCCTTCGCGATCGCGAAGAAAAACTCCCCTAACTCTTCTAGATAACCTCTAGTATAATGGTTATAACTTTTTGTACAAAATTTCAAATGACAATTGGTTTGACTTTCTGAAAACAAGACATCAAGGGAAACAACTTTTATTTTTGGATTATCTCCAAATTCTTTATAGATTGCAAGATATAAGCTTCCAAAATCGGGTCAGTGCAACATCGATTTTGTTCTATGCGATCGCAAAAAAGCTTCCGCGATCGCGATTCACAAGGCCCCAAACTGGTGTTTGCTCTTCGCGAACGCGAGCAAATGTTCGCGATCTCCATGCATACCTCTGTAGCCAAAAACCAACAATTAAAAATGGCCTAGAAATGGTCTGAAACCACCCTGAGACTCACCCGAGCCCCTCGGGACACCGTCCGAACATACCAACAAGTCCCAAAACATATTACGGACCTACTCGAGGCCTCAAATCATATATAATAATATCAAAAGGACGAATCGCACCTCAATTCAAACTTAATGAACTTTAAATTTTTTAACTTCCAAATCTCAGGACAAAACATATCAAATCAATCCGGAATGAACTCAAATTTTGTGTACAAGTCATAAATGACATAACGAAGCTACTGAAATTTCCGGAATCACAACCCGCACTCGATATCATAAAAGTCAACTTCCGGTCAAACTTCCAAACCTTAAATTTTTTACTTTCGCCATTTCAAACCAAATTCAACTACGAACTTCAAAATAAATATCCAGATACACTCCTAAGTCCGAAATCCCCATACGAAGCTATTGAAACCATTAAAACTCCATTTCGGAGTCATTTGCACAAAAGTTAAACTTCAGTCAACCCTTTTTCTTTAAGCTTCTAAACAAGGATTGTTCTTTCAATTTAATCCCGAATCATCCGAAAACCAAAATCGACAATTCACACAAGTTATAATACACATTACGAAACTGCTCGAGACCTTAAGCCGCCGAACGGGATGCAAATTCTCAAAACGACTAGTCGGGTCGTTACGCTCGATGGAATGGAATGCTATCCCTCCATCCCTTATTGTAGATGCTTTACATTTTGATTTGAATAGTTAAGATGATGGTTGTTTTAAAAAAATCCAAGAATCCTTGTGCATGGAGTCTGTTGTTTTCTCAATGTAAAGTTAGTCCTCTCCCCATTTTCAAAGGAGATTAAGTTTTATGATAGATAAATAAAAGATATTTACACAATCAAATAATTTATAAATCATTATTTACTATAAGCATTAATATTTTGAGAAAAACATGCCAATTAATTAGGAAAGACTTGCTCGAGTTTGTTGTGCGACTTACAATTACCTCAGACCCAATTCTTCATTTTCGGGAGATAAAATGGATTACATTATATTATTGAAAGATGGAAACTTAATTTTCTTTTCTTTACGCAATAAATTACAAAAAACTAAAGCAAAAATTTTGTTCTTGAAATTAATTAGTAGTGTTTCTCTTTTAAAAGAGCACTGTATTACGTAGTATATGAAAGCAACATGTCAGCACGACTAAATTTTGTGCCAAAGTTATTATAAATTAAAGTAAGTGGAAATACTTTATCTTCACTAGTGCTAATATTAATAGTATTGGGGCACGTCCAAATTTAAAGCAATCAATCACTTGTATTACTGAATTTTCAAATGGATACTATAAGGATTGTGGTGATTGATGAATATAATATCTCTATTCTTAATATGAGGTTTCGAGTTTGAAAATTAATTTTTTTTTATAGGAGCACTTCTACTTTTAGTGCACCTTACGTGACGTTAATTCGAATTAATCGATACCCTAAAGCAGGCCTCAAACACCAAATGCAAAAAAAACAAAAAAGGATTTCTAAATGAATATATATATATATATATATATATATGTATATAGCTTCAATCGAGCTCATCGCATTTACTCTCTAGATCCACCC
>AWOL01S0074161.1:10381-25399 GCA_000715115.1 Nicotiana otophora | reverse complement strand
ACACGAAACTCTGGATCGGGTCGTATGTCCTGGCAGACATTGTGCTTAATAATACTAATTATACGCTACTTTAATTATTTATTTCATTTTGCGAAACTAATTGATAAATTGGTAAATCCTTGGAATTTAATGAATTATTATTCTTGCTTGTTAAAAAATTAATTGTTATTCATGTAAATGATATTTAATTGATAAATTAGAAATTATTTGAATTGAAGGAATTTAATTAATATATTGAGAATTATTGCATTTGAAAGAATTTGATTATTTCCGCTGATTAAATAAATTATTTTAAGTTCTGTAAATCATTCTGATTTAAATATCCTAGTTGTATTTCAATTATTATTATTGACCCATAGTGAGTGACAAAGTCGGCCATCTCGTCTCTACCATTTCGAGATTAGGCTTGATACTTACTAGGGACACGTTGTTTACGTACTCATACTACACTTGCTGCACTTTTTGTGCAGGACCTGAGGCAAGTACTAGTGGGGGACCTATCGTCTTACACCCATGTTATCTAGGGGCATAGTGGTGAGCTGCCTTTCTGATCTGTTCTGCAGCTACTAGTGTCTCTCCTTGTATTTGTTTTTATTCTGTCTATTTTTATTTCAAACAGTGTTTGAGGTTTTGTATAATATACTAGATGCTCGTACACTTGTGACACCAGGTCTTGGCACACACATTGGTTAAGTTTTGGTTTTATTATTTCTCTTGGTAATAAAATTTGTCAATGAATGCTTAATTTATTAAGTTGGCTTGCCTAGCCGTAGTGTTGGGCGCCATCACGACCTATAGGTGAAAATGTGTCGTTACACTCAATCCAAGATTCCTCATGCTGGCATATCTGAAATCAATCAAACTGTATTGCATGATAAGAAGCCAGCAGATTCCTAAACAGATAAAGTATTTTCTTTGAGGAATGATCTAAATTCATTCAAGAAATATGTGAGTTTTGTATGCACATATTAAACATTACAGTTTGAAATAACATTCATATATTGTTTTGACACCTCTCTAATTATTTGTTTATTGATTAGGTGATGGGCGAGTTCACGTCTCTAAGAACATTGATCAATGAAACTTTAAGAAGCTTTCTGAGCAGATTAAAGCCAATCAGCCTACGGAAAGTGTATACCAGAGAAAGAAAAACACAGGGAGACGTGATGATGGTATTCAAATGTCATCTGATGCCAACTTGAAAGATAATCCCAAAGGCCAAACACAGAGTGATATAGCTGTCGGCGAGAAGGCAGAGGTTAACATTTTTTAACCTCTTTACTATATGTTTATATAAACATAATCAGACTACATGTTTCTGTTATTATTCAGATTAATAATCTATACAATATCATACACATTTATGAAATACAAATTTATACATGTTGCTTCAGTTTTACATAAGTATTCAGTATTATATAAATACATATTTAAAAATATCTTTTATTAATATTTAGTTTACTCATGTATATTGTAACATACATCCTATGGAATCAATCCTATACATGTCATTTCAGTTTCAAATTTGATTTAAGGTTTTTCAAAATGCATTTCTATAACGAGCTTCACTATTCTTTTTTTAATTGAAACATGTATGTAGTTGTATTTATTTATATTATAAATACACTGTACTTATACATATTACTTTTGATCTTTGCATATTGTATGTAGATGTATTCATACGTATTCAAATAGTATTTACATGTATTTAAGCTTGGATTCTAAATACACTGTACTTATATCTCAAACATCCAAACATGTTTAGGGTTTAGATGTATTCAAAACATGTGATGTATTATGTATTTAGAAATTTATAATACACTCATATACATATGTATTCAAAAACAGAATACAAATGTTAATCCTGTTTGTGGTGAAGTAAGAGTTGAGGGGAATACTACATCCGAGGTGTTGTGTAGCATACCACTTGTATGCCACGAGGGTGTATCCAAAGAAGTACATGTATCACAATTTGAGTTGGCAGACAAGTTTCTTCCAAGTCAAATTTCAGAAACTAGAATTGGGATATATCATGCAGCAAAAAAATGTTGATACAACCCCATTACCCTCTCATAGGAATCGGCATCCAAGTAGATGGTATTCTTCGCCTTACGAGTCAAACTTCGACTCAGCCGGTTAGTAAATGTTTAAAGAAAAATAATGTATTATAAAGTTATGATCTATTTTCCCATGTATCTATAATTAAATATCTCTATTAGTGACTTCAATTAACAATTGGTACCTCAGTAAAGTTGACTCCCATATTTGACAAAAAATACCCCTTTGAAGACGATTTAATATCGGGGCCACATCCTACATTAGTCATTCAGGAATACGAGAAATGGGTTCGTGATGGTCTTCTCGCTAAACATGATCAAAAGTGAGTTTCTTACCCGCTATGTCTAATATGTATTTTTAATTTAGAAAATGAATATAATATTTTTTCCAATTCCTTGTAGAAGTGATTTGGAAGACCATTACAAGAAGAACAAGTCAACACTGCATATACCTTTGGATTTTGGAGTTGATCAAGTCACTTCAAAAAATTAGTTTTACCTTCTCTCATTTGACGATAAACTATGGAATGATAATGTAAAATATACCTCTTCCAAATTCAGTTTATTCCATTTTTTCTGTTTGGTTTGTCTAATTGTATATTTCATAATTTGAGAACTCATACATATTTTGTATGCATTTGTATTTTATATTGTTTATGTGCTATGTAATTAGTTGAGTTGTATGAGTTATGTTTGTTCCCTGTTGCTGATAATATACATCTGATGCTGGGGTTAATCCAAAGAGTTATGGGTATCTTGTGTATTTAACTGTATTCAGATTTATAATTATTTCACAGTTATTTCTAGCAATTTGTTGAAAGCAGTATGTATTCTTTATTAGATTCTCAATTGTACGACTTGATATAGATCAATATGTTTCGTTAACAATATGTATATAGTTATCATAATGTATTTAACTGTATTCAATTTCAAATACATGTATGTATTTAACATTAAGTATCCTAACAGGTGATGTCAATTTATATTCTGTTTGTTATCTACTAGCCAATTATGTATCAGTATGTATCTAACAGAATTGTGTAAGTTCAATTTATTTTTAGCAGTTAATACTTCTATATTCAGTTCCTATATTCAGCTTGTTTTCCTTGATTTCATTCTGTCACGACCCAAACATCTTACCACAGGCGTAGTGATGGTACCTAGTCTCTAAGACTAGGTAAGCCGATTTAAATTATATTTTTGGGGCCATTTTTGTTATTAAGTAACCAAAACTAACAGCGGAACAAATATGAATGTACAACCTCCCAAGACTGGTAGTACTGAGTCACCAACTCTAACTGAATACATGGAATGATCTCGAGCACCGAATATACAATACCGTTTGATTAAAATTAATAGTACAATGAAATGAAAAGACTCCAAGAGATTGCGACGACCAAGAAGCTCTACCTTGAATCCTTACGATCCCGCTTTAACTCTTCTCAAGTCTGATGTCTCCAATACCTGGCTCTGCATAAAAATGTGCAGAAGTGAAGTATGAGTACACCACGGTCAGTACCCAGTAAGTATCAAGACTAACCTCAATGGAGTAGAGACGAGGCACAGTCAAGACACTCACTAGTCTAATAACCTGTGCAATGTAATATACAAAATAATAGGAAACAAATAATAACAAGGGCAGGATAAAACAACCAGTGATATGCGCAACAGACAACAAGAATACCATTAATATTACTCAATAATTAATAAACACAATTACACCCAATTAAATCATGTCCTTCGAATAAATGTCTTTCACATATAATTCTTCCAAATAACTCTCTTTCAAATATAATTTTCTGAAATAATTATTTTTCAAATATAATTCTTTCAATAATTCTTTTCAAATATAATTTCCTCAAATAAATATCTTTCAAATACAATTCCTTCATATAATACTTTCTAAGTAAAAATCCTTCCAAATAAATATTTTGAATATAATTCTTTCAATTTAAAAGTCACCATGTGACACCTCATTTCATAATCATAAAAATACGGGTCTCGGCCCTTTTTCATATTTCCACGGCACGTCGTGCCCATAATTAAATCATCATATTTTCACGGCACCTTGTGCCCTCATTTCATATCTCAACCGCACGGACAATTAACGTACCAATTATCGTTATCATTTCATCACAACACCTCGCGCCCACGTTTCATATTACAACTGCACAGACAATTAACGTGCCAATTATCATTATCGTTTCATCACAACACCTCGTGCCCACGTTTCACATCAGAACTGCTTCGACAATTCACATGCCAAATATCCTCATTATTTACTCACGGCATATCGTACCCACATTTTATTTTATAAACCGCCT
Organism: Nicotiana otophora; assembly: GCA_000715115.1. Classification (NCBI taxonomy): domain Eukaryota; kingdom Viridiplantae; phylum Streptophyta; class Magnoliopsida; order Solanales; family Solanaceae; genus Nicotiana; species Nicotiana otophora. The sequence goes on along the minus strand of AWOL01S0074161.1, from coordinate 21,018 downwards.
GGAAATAGCCACAGGCTCTCAATCTTAACATAAATCAGATATTTATCAATTTACCAACAATAAAACAAATTGCACAAGGTATAAAAGTAAACACAAGAAAATCAGAACATCACATGACAATTATCAATAACCACAACCCCACATTATCACATATCGTCCCTGATAATAGCCACCCTTATCGCTCCTATTGCCACCCTTATCACTCCTATAGCCACCCTTATCGCTTCGCCCAGACAATATCAATAGCCACCCTTATCGCTCCTATTGCCACCCTTATCACTCCTATAGCCACCCTTATCGCTTCGCCCAGACAATATCAATAGCCACCCTTATCGCTCCGATTGCCACCCTTATCGCTCTGCCCTGACAATATTCTAACAAACACAGCAATATTGAAATGCCACCCTTATACCCACATAATATCAACGGTGAAATGCCACCCTTATACCCACATAATATCAACGGTGAAATGCCACCCTTATCTCCCCAAAAATAATAACTTACACAACATAACAATTTACACAGAAAATTAATACGGCAACATAATAAAACCAATTCATATCACAATTTGCCCAATGGCCACAACCAAATTCCAAAGATATAACAAAATCAATTAATTTCACAATAAATAGCCCGAGGCTCCACACAATGTATATAACACCCAAAAACCAAAAACAATCAATAAAGATAAAAATTACTCAGCATAAAGCAAAGCCTTCATTAATGCAAATTTAGATAATTATATTAACGCTTCTTCTTAAACTTGCATAATTAATTATTTGCATAGAAAAAATTCAAAATGAAATAAAATTCCAAGAATTATCAAACGAACAAACTCACGGAATTACATAAATATTCAAATAACAATAACATCAAATTGTTATATAAAAATAAGTTCAACCAACAAGGATTTAGGCAAGGCAAATAGATGATAATATAAATGCCAATAATTATCCAATTTACTACACAATATGCCTAAGACTTAAGCCCAATATATTTTGCACATATAAGCCCGGGTACGTACTCGTCACTTCACGTACACGCCTTTTCACATTTCAAAAACAGCACATAAGACTCGATGCCTAAGGGGTAATTCCCCCACTCGAGGTTAGGCAAGACACTTATCTTTTTGAAGTTAGGCCGATATTCCAAAATAGCCTTCTCGCTTGAATTGACTTTCGTAAAACTCAAATCTATCCAAATTAACTGTATAACTTCATTAAACTTCATCGGAAATAATTCCGGATAATAATACGTCGACTTAAAAATATATTCCAAAAAGTCAACAAAAGTCAACGCGGGGCCCGCCCCTCGGAACCCGACATAATTTTCATGATATCCGAACACCCATTCCGATACTAGTTCAACCATACCAATTTTATCGAATTCCAATAACAAATCGACCTCCAAATCTTATATTTAAACCAAGAGGGTTTTCTAAATTTTTCAACCCAATTCACTAATTTAGTGATAAAAAACAACAATAGATTCATGTAATTTAACCAAAATCAAGTTAGGAATTCTTACCCTAATGTTTTCCTTTTAAAACTCTCGAAATATCGCCTCACCCGAGCTTCCTTGGTCCAAAAATGGAAGAATGACACGAATTTGGACTTTATTCTACTGCCTAGGGGTTTGTTCTTGGTCCGGAACCACCCCGAATCACACCCGAGGCCCCCGGGATCCCGTCCAATCATACCAACCAGTCTCAATACATACCACGAATCTGCTCGAGGCCTCAAATCACATCAAACAATATCAAAACCACGAATCATACCCCAATGCAAGCCTAATGAACTTTGAAATGTAAAATTCTATATCTTGTGCCGAAACACATCAAATCAATCTGGAATGACTTCCAATTCTGCACACAAGTTATAATTGACATAACAAAGCTATTCCAATTTCCAGAATTAGATTCCGGCCCCGATATCAAAAAGTCAACCCCCGGTCAAACATCCCAAAAATTCATCTTTCGCAATTTCAAGTTAAATTCCTCTACAGACCTCAAAATAAGTTTCCGGACACGCTCCTGAGTCCTTAATCACCATACGGAGCTATTGACATCATCAAAATTCCATTCTGGAGTCGTCTTCACACAGTTCCGACTACGGTAAAAATCCTAAGACTTAAGCTTCCGTTTTGGGGACAAAGTGTCCCAAATCACTCCAAATCATTTGGTAACTGAATTCAACCACGCGCGTAAGTCAATATACATAATAAGAAACTGCTCAGGGCCGTATGCCACCAGGCGAGGCTTAAATTATTAAAATGACAAGTCGGGTCGTTACATTCTCCACTTCTTAAACAAACGTTCATCCTCGAACGTGCTAATAATTATTCTGAAATTACCGAATTGATGATTTTTTTACTTTTACACATATACTCACGGTTTGTCCCACGTTACTACATTGGAGGTAAGTCCGGCAACACCATCTCATTTGAGATTATTTCTTTTATCCATATTTGTGAACCTTAAGACCAATTTCTTACACTTTAAACATTTCAGAAAGTCCAATTTTTCATCAACGCACGATATTTGTCTCAACTGGCTGTAGCAACTTGTGCCTACGCACACATCAACTTTCTTGATAGTGTTGAAGTACTTCAAAATTTTTCTGGGGTGTTACATTCTTCCCCATTTAGGATCATTCTTCCTCAAACACATAACATAATTTATCTCTTCTTTCACACATATCAATATCCCAAATTTCTTTTTTCTAACTCCCAAATTTTTCAGAAAAATTCGGTAGAGTCTCTCCTGTAAATAGGCCTATCCACCTGCCAGAGTAACAACAAAATGACTCCTAACAACACATCCACAAGGTATATATCAATAACACTGATCTCAGCATTACAAGCATTGCATTATCATTATGATATCAGGACATGAAGTACACCATATGTATGCTCATTATCACATCTTAAGTCTTAAAAGCTGTTCATAATTAATTCCAACATCATCAATTAATCTCATATTAACCAACACCTCGTTTCAAATTTTTACAATACTGACGATAGAATGTGAGGCATGAAGACCTCATAACTATTTACCCGACTTAACGAGTCACATTTAACGCCACCTGGGCACTCACCTCATAGGCTAAAACTCAATGTTTATAGCACAAAAATGGCTGAATATGAACAGAAAAATATACAAGAATTATCAAATAAGCCTAACAGGCATGACTCCCTATTAAATATTATTGTACGAATTAATTTCACAAAGGGATAATTTTAAACTCATAAATTTTCACCATAAGGACCTCGTCCTTATATAACTTTCACCGCTACTTGTAGCCCGGTTTAAATATTTCACATCATACATAAAATGTGAGGATCTCGTCCTCAACTCCGAATAACAAGTATTTTGCACATTGTGCCAACTGAAATTTCAACTTTCCTTTCTTTCTTCTTTTCAATATATTTCATAAATATTTTTCACAACACATAATGAACTCTCATACCGGTAGGACATATAATTCATAAAAATTAGAATCGATTATTCCGAAATCACATCAAATCCACTGTATTGAATAATAAAATTTTACTTTTGGACTTATAGCCCTCAATGGTGCACAAAAATAAAATGACAGACATAGGCTCACATCTTTAAATTGCCCTATAGGGATACACATATAAGTGGGTCACAAATTTATGAAGCTCGCCCATAAGCAAAGCATAATAAGAGGACTCACCTCAATATTTAGATCTGAATCCAACTAAGGGGAAATATTATTTTATAACAAATCGATATCGTACCTGTAACGACACCATCTGGTGTATCGGCCTCAGCCAAATCATAGCGATTATATCAACGGGTCGCGCCTCCACCTCTTAGGAGTCCACTACACGCCTGTCCTCCACCTCTAGCTGACTGTGCACGTGGAGTATTAATTGGAATAAAGCTTATATCTTGACTGCTCTGATGAAATCCACCCCTGCCAAGTCTGGGACAATCTCTCATGATGTGCCTAGCATCACCACACTCATAACAACCCCTCTGAGGTTGCGGATGCTCGAACTAAGTCTGTGCCGGATAACTGAAATAATCATTATAGGAGTCTCGTGTCGGTGGTGCATTGTAAGAACTTACTGGAGCAATCCGAGTAATCTGATGTGCGGACTGTGCTGACCGACTGCTCGAGCCTCCGCTATAATGGGTTCTAGCTGAAGAGTAAAACCCACTGAACCCTCCAGATCTTTGAGACTTTTTGGCCTCCTTAGACTCCCTTTCCTCGCCTAAAACACCCTCAATCTTCCTGGGAATCTCTACTACTTGTTAAAATGGAGTATCGGTTTGCAATTCTCGAGCCATACATATTTTAATATCATATTCGAGCCCCTCAACAAATCTGCGGACCCGTTCTGTGATTGTAGGAACTAGGATAGGTGGATGACGAGCTAACTTACTGAACCTGATAGCATATTCTGACACTGTCATAGTGCCCTGACGCAACTGTTCAAACTCTGTGCGCCATGCATCTCTGAGAGTTTGGGGAACAAACTATTTCAAGAACATTTCCGAAAATTGAGTCCAAGTTGGTGGTGTGGCATCGGTTGGTCTACCTTCTTCATAGATTTGCCACCACCGATACGCTGCGCGTGACAGTTGAAATATAGTAAAGGCAACTCCGCTCACTTCCACAATACCTATGGTGCGGAGAATATTGTGACAATTTTCTAGAAATCCTTGGGCATCCTCTCTAGTTGTGCCACTGAAAGTAGGTGGACTATACCTCTTAAACATTTCAAGTCTCTTTTGTTCTTATTCTGATGCCTCGGGCCTGACCTTAGGTCAAACCGGAATAACAGGTTGTACCGGTACTACACCCGGAACTTGACCAACGTGAACCTGCTGCTTTGGAGTTGTGATAGGAGTCTGAGCTACTCCCCCAATCTGTGGAATGTGTGGTGTAACAGAGATCAATCCCGCCTGAGTTAATGTACCGAACATACTCATGAACTGTGCTAAAGTCTCCTAAAGTCCGGGGGTAACAACAAGTGCTTCGGTACCTGTCCCCCAACTGGAGCTACTGGTGGCTCCCCAAATACTGTTCTGACAGGTGCACTAGTCGTAGCACGTGCCCTTCCTCGGCCTCTACCTCGGCCCTGGCCCTCTTGCAGCCCTAGCAGTATGTGCATATGCCTGCTCAGCTAACCCAGTAGCACGTGTCCTCACCATCTGTGAGAGAATAGAGATAGAAAGGCTCAAATTTCAAATTCAACAAATTCCGCATGACAGGAATGAAAGAAATGGAAATTTCCTAACAGTTATGTAGCCTCTCGAAGATAAGTACAGACGTCTCCGTACCGATCCACAAGACTCTACTAGGCTCGGTCATGACTCGTAGAAACTATGAACCTAGAGCTCTTATACCAACTTGTCACGACCCAAATATCCTACCACAGGCGACGTGATGGTACATAGTCTCTAAGACTAGGTAAGCCGATTTCAATTACATTTTTGGGGCCATTGTTTTTAATAAGTAACCAAAACTTACAATGGAACAAATATTAATGTACAACCTCCCAATACTGGTAGTACTGAGTCACGAACTCTAACAGAATACATGGAATGATCACGAGGAACGAATATACAATATTGTTTAATTAAAATTAACAGTACAATGAAATGAAAAGACTCCAAGGGACTGCGACGACCAAGTAGCTCTACCTTGAATCCTTACGATCCCGCTTTAACTCTTCTCAAGTCCGCTGTCTCCAATACCTGGCTCTGCACAAACATGTGCAGAAGTGTAGTATGAGTACACCACGGTCGGTACCCAGTAAGTATCAAGACTAACCTCAATGGAGTAGAGACGAGGTACAGTCAAGACACTTACTAGTCTAATAACCTGTGCAATATAATATACAAAATAATAGGAAAAAAATAATAATAAGGGCAGGATAAAACAACCAGTGATATGCATAACAGACAACAAGACTACCATTAATATTACTCAACAATTAATAAACACAATTACACCCAATTAAATCAAGTCCTTCAAATAAATGTCTTTCACGTATAATACTTCTAGGTAACTCTCTTTCAAATATAATTTTCTCAAATAATTATTTTTCAAATATAATTCTTTCAATAAATCTTTTGAAATATAATTTTCTCAAATAAATATCTTTCAAATACAATTCCTTTATATAATACTTTCTAAGTAAAAATCCTTCCAAATAAATATTTTGAATATAATTCTTTCAATTACAAAACCACCATGTGACACCTCATTTCATAATCATAAAAATACGGGTCTTGACCCATTTTCATATTTTCACGGCACCTCGTGCCCATAATTAAATCATCATACTTTCACGGCACCTCGTGCCCTCATTTCATATCTCAACTGCACAGATAATTAACGTGCCAATTATCATTATCATTTCATCACAACACCTCATGCCCACGTTTCATATCATAACTGCACAGACAGTTCACGTGCCAAATATCCTCATTATTTACTCACGGCACCTCGTGCCCACATTTCATTTTATAAACCGCCTGGCAATAGCCTCAGGCTCTCAATTTCAACATAAATCAGATTGTTATCAATTTACCAACAACAAGACCAATTGCACAAGGTATAAAAGTAAACACAAGAAAATCACAACATTAAATGAAAATTATCAACACCACAACCCACATCATCACATATCGTCCCTAACAATAGACACCCTTATCGCTCCTATTTCCACCCTTATCACTCCTATAGCCACCCTTATCGCTCCGCCCAGACAATATCAATTGCTACCCTTATCGCTCCGATTGCCACCCTTATCGCTCCTATAGTCACCCTTATCACTCCGCCCAGACAATATTCTAACAAACATAACAACAGTGAAATGCCACCCTTATACTCACATAATATCAACGGTGAAATGCCACCCTTATCTCCCCAAAATAATAATTCACAATACACAACAATTTATACGGGAAATTAACACGACAACATAATAAAATCAATTCATATCACAATTTTCCCAATGGACACAACCAAATTCCAAAGATATAACAAAATCAATTAATTTCACAACAAATAGCCCAAGGCTCCACACTATGTATATAACACCCAAAAACAATCAATAGAGATAAAACTTACTCAGCATAAGGCAAAGCCTTCATTAATGCAAATTTAGATAATTATATTAACGCTTCTACTTAAACTTGCTTAATTAATTATTTGCATAAGAAAAATTCAAAATGAAATTAAATTCCCAGAATTATTAAACCAACAAACTCACGGAATTACATAAATATTCAAATAACAATCACATCAAATTGTTAAATAAAAACAAGTTCAACCAACAAGGATTTAGGCAAGGCAAATAGATGATTAAATAAATACCAACAATTATCCAATTTACTACACAATATGCCTAAGACTTAAACCGAATATATTTTGCGTATATAAGCCCGAGTACGTACTCGTCACCTCACTATCACGACCCAAATTATCCCTCCGTAAGGTGTCATGATGGCACCTAGTCTTTACGACTAGGTAAGCCTAATATTGCGAAAAATATAAAGAAAACACAATATTTTAAGATAAACAGCATATTATAAATAGCCAAAAGTAGTACCGCTCGGCATATACAAAATAGTTTCCCAAGACCCGGAATATCACTAAGTCACAAGCTGCTATAATCTATATAGCTCTATACAAAAGTCTGAAGATAATAAAGAAAGTCTCTAGGCGAGAGAGTAGAAGGGGACTCCGAAGATCTGCGGACGCAAGCAGAAGTACCTTGGAGTCTCCTAGAATCAGCAGCACACACTAACCCCAAGGCTGATAGCTCGTACCTGGATCTGCACACGAAAACATGAGCAGGAAGGGCATGAGTACATCACAATGGTACCCAGTAAGTGCCAAGCCTAACCTCGGTCGAGTAGTGACGAGGTCAGGTTAAGGTCCTACCGGAGTAAATATAATAAATTAAACAGTAAAAGATATAAGTGAAATTTACGGTAACATAGTTAAAGCAATTCTCGAAAACTTAACAATTAAGGGAGCCCTCGGCTCAAAACAAGGTAAACACAGTGGAAAAATCTCCTGGGATACCGTCCCGTAGTTCCGAATGAATATACAGTACAGAGGGATCTCCCGAAATACGTCTGTAGTCCCAAAGTAAATATGCAGTACTGGAGGATCTCCCAGAATACGTCCTTAGTCCCAAAGTAAATATGCAGTGCTGGGGGATCTCCCGGAATACGTCTGTAGTCCCAAAGTAAATATGCAGTGCTGCGGGATCTCCCGCAATACATCCGTAGTCCCAAAGTAAATATGCAATGCAAGATGAAATGGTATGTATGGCATCGACTTATACAGTTTATACTGAACACAGATAAGGAAAATAGGGATTTAACTAAGCATGACGCACAAAATGTCAAATAGGCAGATAAAACACGTAAGCATGCCTTTGTAGTCTAAACTAAACAATTAAACATATTAGTACAATTTAATAAGAGAGACAATTTATGATTTAAAAAGGATAAATAGGATTTTTGCAATAACAACCTGTGTACGCACTCGTCACCTCACGTACACAGAGCCCACACACCAAATAATATCAAGATATCCTAAGGGGAAAAGTCCCCAACACAGGGTTAGGCAAGCCACTTACCTCGAACCGCTCAAATCAACATGATATCATGTTCTTGCCACGAGTATCCAACTCCAAATGGCCCGAATCTATTTAAAACAATACAATACCATCAATACGCGCTAATGGAATGAATCCCACAAGCAAAACTACAAAATTTGGCCAAAACCCAAAATTGGTTCAAGCCCGGCCCCCGGGCCCACGTCTCGAAACCCGACAAAAATCACAAACCTAGAAAGCTCATTCACTCACGAGTCTAACCAAATCAAATTTACTAAAATCCGACACCAAATGGTCCTCTAATTCACAATTCAAACTTCTAAATCCCTAGCCTCCAACTTCCAATTTCCACCTTAAATACACATTAACTAGGTGGGAAAATACATGGCAAGGCAAGACTATTGACCAAAAATAAGCACAAGGAACTTACCTCAAGCAATTCCTCGAAAATGCTCTCAACAATCTCCCTAACCCGAGTTTGCAAAGCCAAAAATGACAACAATCGCGAAGCCCTTCGGTTTTAATCACTTCCCAGGTATTTCCGCACCTGCGGAACCTGGGTTCGCACCTGTGGCTGTGCTTGTGCAGAAAATGTGCGCATCTGCGCAACTCACTTGCCCCCTCTAGCTTCGCACCTGCCGAAAGGGCCGCACCTGCGGACGTCCCTTCCGCTTCTGCGCATCTTGCGCATTTGCAGACATCCTTGCACAGTTGCGGACATCACAGATGCGGAACTTCCTCGCAACTGTGACCCCAGGCCAACTCTCTACTTTCTCGCATCTACGCCTGCAAGCCTCACTTCTGCGAGGCCGCACCTGCGGACTCCCCACCACAGGTGCAAAAACACCAGAACCAACAAAAAAAATCAGAAATTCCTCTAAATCCAAGCTTTCACCCGTTAAGCATCGGAGACACACCTGAGGCCCCCGGGACCTCAACCAAACATGCCAACCAATCCGCAAATACCATACGAACTTAGTCGAGCCTTCAAACCACATCGAACAACACCGAAATCATGAATTAAGCATGGATTCAAGCCTAAGAATTTAATAATTTCCAGATTCTACAAATGAGGCCGAACCACATCAATTCTAGTCCGAATGACCTCTAATTTTACACACATATCACAAATGACACTACGAACCTACATCCACTTTTGGAATTCCATTTCGAGCTCGATATCAAAATTTTCACTATCAGCCGAAATCGCCGAAAAACTAACTTTCGCCAATTCAAGCCTAAACCTACTACAGACCTCCAAAACACATTCAGGATGCGTTCCTAACTCCAAAATCACTCAACAGAGATAACAGAGTTGATGGAATTCCATTCTGGATCCGTCTTCACATAGTTCCGACTACGGTCCAAACTCTAAGGCTTAAGCTCAAAACTAGGGACTAAGTGTCCCAAAACTCCCCGAATTCCATAACCAAACACTCTGGAAAATCCCAAAAGAAGAAACAAATATGGGGAAAGCAGATATTAGGGGATCGGGGCTCAAATTCTCAAAATGACCGGACCGGGTCATTACATCCTCCCCCTCTTAAAACAATCATTCGTCCACGAACGAGTATAAAGATATACCTGAAAATGGGAACCGATGAGGGTATTGGCTGCGCATATCCTGCTCGATCTCCCAAGTCGCCTCCTCGACCGGCTGACCCCTCCATTAGACCTTTACTGAAGCAATATTCTTTGACCTCAACTTTCTGACATGTCAGTCCAAAATGGCTACTGGCTCCTCCATATAAGATAGATCTTTGTCCAACTGGACTGAGCTGAAATCCAATAAATGAGTCGGATGACCATGATATTTCCGGAGCATAGACACGTGGAATACCGGGTGAACTCCTGCTAGGCTAGGAGGCAAGGCAAGCTTATAAGCAACCTTCCCAACTCGCCGCAATATCTCAAAAGGACCAATGAACCTCGGGCTCAGCTTTCCCTTCTTCCCAAACCTCATGACACCCTTCATAGGCGATACCCGAAGCAAGACCCGCTCACCAACCATAAATGCCAAGTCA
>AWOL01S0074159.1:0-17473 GCA_000715115.1 Nicotiana otophora | reverse complement strand
GGACATGAATGCAATCTCAGTTTCCAGTAGCAAAGGGAAGGATCATGCAGCATAACAATTACAAGAACCGACGCCTGCTCCCAAGCCGAACGAAGTCAACTAGGGGGAGGAGTCGTTGGAATCCTATCAGGTACCAAGCTATTTCCAGATACCAGAAAAAACTGACGCAACAAAGTCCACCGCAGAAGAACTTGAGCAAGTCGCGTTGTTCGAAAAGTTCTTGGAGAGGAAGTTCCATTTGGGGACAGGATTAAACCCTGAGCTCAGGTCAGGATTAATAGAATTTCTTAAATTTAACATTGATTGTTTTGCATGGTCGCAAGAAGATATGATAGGTATCCTGCCATAAGTGGACATGCACAAACTCAGCCTGGATCCTAACATCCCTCCGGTGAGGCAGAAAAAATTCCCTATTGCCGAGGTCAGAAACAAATTCGTCAAAGAAGAGGTAACTCGTCTGCTTGATATCGGTTCAATCCAAGAGTTAAAGTATCCTGACTTGATAGCTAACGTAGTAGTAGTTCCAAAGAAGAAAAATGCCTTTCGCATATGCGTAGACTATAAAGATGTAAACAAGGCATACCCCAAAGACTCGTTCTCATTGCCAAACATTGATTAAATGATCGATGCGATGGCCGGGCATGAGTTAATGAGTTTCCTAGATTCTTACTCCGGGTACAACCAAATCAAGATGAACCCGGAGGATCAGGAAAAAACTTCTTTCATAACGAACTTCGGAACGTATTGTTATAATGTGATGCATTTTGGGCTCAAGAACATCGGAGCAACTTATCAGCAGCTCGTAAACAAACTTTTTGAGAAACAAATAGGGAAACCCATGGAAGTTTACATAGATTATATGTTGGTTAAGTCTTTGAACGTAGGTGATAATCTTAAACACCTACAAGAAACCTTTGACATCCTAAGGAAGCACAACATGAAGCTTAACCCCGAGAAGTGTGCATTCAGAGTCAGCTTCGGTAGGTTCTTGGGATTCCTAGTGTCGCAAAGGGGGATCGAAGTCAACCCCGATAAAATTAAAGCCATCGAAGACATCCCTGACCAACTATCAAATGTGAAAAAGGTTCAAAGATTGACAGGAAGACTAGCCACTTTAAGCAGATTTATTTCTCAGTCGTCAGAAAAATACCATCACTTCTTGTCGCTCCTAAAAAAGAAGAACAACTTCGAATAGACTCCATAATACCAGCAGGATTTGAAGGATTTGAACAAATATATATCGAACCCTCCATTGCTATCAAAATCAGAGGAAGGCGAACAACTGCTGATTTACTTAGCGGTCTCTAGGGTAGTGATAAGTGCTATTTTAGTCCGTGAGGATGAAGGTATGCAGTCTTCTATCTATTATGTTAGTAAAATTTTAATAGGAGTATAAACTCGCTACTCACATCTCATAAAATTGGACTTAGCTCTCGTAGTCGCAGCTCAAAAGCTTAGGCCTTATTTCCAATGTCATCCGATAGCCATGGTGACAACCTTTCCCTCATTCATAAACCTGAAATTTCAGGTCGGTTGGCCAAATGTGCAGTCAAAATGAGTGAATTTGACATAGTGTATAAACCTAGGACTACGATTAAGTCACACGTTTTGGCCGACTTTGTGGCCGATTTCAATCCGAGACTGTTACCTTTGGCTAACAAAGAAGCAGTTATGGTGTCAGAATCGACATCAAGAATTTTGACCTTGTTTACAGATGGAGCTTCCAACGTGAAAGGGTCCGGGCTCGGCGTGGTGCTAATCACGCCTTCGGAGGAAACCCTAAGGCAGTCCATAAGGATTGTACCTCTAACTAACAATAAAGCAGAGTATGAAGCTTGATTGCAGGACTCGAGTTGGCCCATGGACTGGACTCCGAGATCATAGAAATCAAATGCAATTCCCAATTAGTTGTAAATCAGGTCTACGGGATCTTCGAAGCTAAAGAGGAACGCATGCAACAATATGTAGTAAACGTTCAGGATTTGCTCGTACAGTTCAGGGAATGGTCAATTACCCACATCCCGAGAGAAGAAAATATGGAGGCAGACGCACTAGCCAATCTGGGATCGTCCACAGAAATAAAGGGATCGGACTCTGGTACGGTCGTGCAGCTTATGCATTCGGTATTGGATGTAGACAGCTATTACGAAGTAAACACGACCAATTTGATATGCGACTGGAGAAATGAGATCATTGACTATCTCAAGAATGAAAAATTGTCTGTAGATCATAAGGCATCTCGGGCGTTGCGTACTAAAGCAGCTCGATATGGCTTCAAGGGGGTCAATTGTATAGAAAATCTTTCCAAGGTATATTGGCCCGATGTTTGGGATCTTCCGAAGCTAACTATGTCGTGAGAGAAGTCCACGAAAGGATCTGCGGAAATCATTCAGGTGCAGATTCCTTAGTGTTAAAGCTAATTAAGGCAGGATACTACTGGCCCCGGATGGAACAAGATGCTAAGACTTATGTTCAAAAATGTGATAACTGCCAACATCACGCAACATTGGTACATCAACCGGCAGAGCTACTGCACTCAATTTTGTTGCCCTGTTCATTCATGAAATGGGGAGTGTATATAGTCGGCACACTGTCGTCGGCCCCCGGTAAGGTAAAATTTCTTTTGATTTTGACTGACTATTTTTTTAAGTGGGTTAAAGCAGGTCCTTACCTGAAAATCACCGAGCGCAAAGTGGTAGATTTCCTGTAGGAGAATATAATTTGTAAATTCGGGATACCAAAAGAGATAGCATGCGACAACGGTCCACAATTTATAGGCGCTAAGGTCACAAAATTCCTTGAAGACTTGAAAATCAAAGGAATCATATCATCATTTTTGTGATAAAATACTCAGAAGAAAGGGACCTATATGTAATTAGTAAGACTTGGGGGATACAATTATTGTATAGGAAAGGAAGGGAAGTTAGATTGTTAAAAGGAGCGGTTAGTGATCTAACAGTGCTAACAACTATTACGAAGTAAAGCGACCAATTTGGTCTGGGACTCGAGAAATGAGATCATTGATTATCTCGAGCACAAAATATTGCCTGAAGATCCCAAGGCGTCTCAGGCGTTGCGTACTAAAGCAGCTCATACAGCTTCAAGGGGGGTTAATTGTATAGAAGATCTTTCCAAGGCCCATTAGCCGGATGTTTGGGAGTTTTCGAAGCTAACTATGTCATGAGAGAAGTCCACGAAGGGATCTGCGGAAATATTCAGGCGCGGATTCCTTAGTGTTAAAGCTAATTAAGGTAGGATACTACTGGCCCCGGATGGAACAAGATGCTAAGACTTATGTTCAGAAATGCGATAAGTGCCAACATCATGCACCATTGGTACATCAACCGATAGATCTACTCCACTCAATTTTGTCGCCCTGGCCATTCATGCAATGGGGAGTGGATATAGTCGGTCCACTGTCGTTGGCCCTCCGGTAAGGTAAGATTTCTTTTGATTTTGACTCACTATTTTTCTAATTGGGTTGAAGCAGATCCTTACCAGAAAATAGCCGAGCGCGAAGTGGTAGATTTTCTGTGGGAGAATATAATCTGCAGATTCGGGATACCAAAAGAGATAGCCTGTGACAGCGGGCCACAATATATAGGCGCTAAGGTCAAAATATTCCTTGATGACTTGAAAATCAAAGGAATCACATCATCACTTTTGTGATAAAAGACACTACTAAGAAGAAAGGGACCTATGTGTAATTAGTAAGACTTAGGGGATAAAATTATAGTATAGCAAAGGATGGGAAGTTAAATTGTTAAAAGGAGCGGTTAGTGCTCTAACAGTGCTAATATCTATTATGAAATAAACGCGACCAATTTGATCTGGGACTGGAGAAATGAGATCATTGACTATCTCGGGCACGAAACATTGCCTGAAGATCCCAAGGCGTCTCGGGCGTTGCGTACTAAAGCAGCTCGATACAGCTTCAAGGGGGGTCAATTGTATAGAAGATCTTTCCAAGGCCTTTTGGACCGATGTTTGGGAGCTTCCGAAGCTAACTATGTCATGAGAGAAGTCCACGAAGGGATCTGCGAAAATCATTCAAGCGCGGATTCCTTAGTGTTAAAGCTAATTAAGGTAGGATACTACTGGCCCCGGATGGAACAAGACGCTAAGACTTATGTTCAGAAATGCGATAAGTGTCAATATCATGAACCATTGGTACATCAACCGATAGAGCTACTATACTTGATTTTGTCGCCTTGGCCATTCATGAAATGGGGAGTGGATATAGTCGGTCTACTGTCGGCGGCCCATGGTAAGGTAAGATTTCGTTTGATTTTGACTGACTATTTTTCTAAGTGGGTTGAAGCAGGTCCTTACCAGAAAATCGCCGAGCGCGAAGTAGTAGATTTCCTGTAGGAGAATATAATTTGCAGATTCGGGATACCAAAAGAGATAGCTTGCAACAACGGGCCACAATTTATAGGTGCTAAGTTCACAAAATTCCTTGAAGACATGAAAATCAAAGGAATCACATCATCACTTTTGTGATAAAAGACTCTATAAAGAAGAAAGGGACCTATGTGTAATTAATAAGACTTAGGGAATAAAATTATAGTATAGGAAAGAAAGGGAAGTTAGATTTTTAAAAGGAGCGGTTAGTGCTCTAACAATGCTAATAGCTATTACGAAGTAAACGCGACCATTTTGGTCTGGGACTGGAGAAATGAGATCATTAACTATCTCGAGCATAAAAAATTTCCTGAAGATCCCAAGGCATCTCGGGCGTTGTGCACTAAAGCAGCTCGATACAACTTCAAGGGGGTCAATTGTATAGAAGATCTTTCCAAGGCCCGTTGGCCCGATGTTTGGGAGCTTCAAGGGGGGTCAATTATATGAAGCAGAGTATGAAGCTTGATTGCAGGACTCGAGTTGGCCCATTGACTATACTCCGAGATAATAGAAATCAAATGCAATTCCCAATTGGTTGTAAATTAGGTCTACGGGGTCTTTGAAGCTAAAGAGGAACATATGCAACAATATGTAGTAAACGTTCAGGCTTTGCTCGTACAGTTCATGGAATGGTCAATTACCCACATCCCGAGAGTAGAAAATATGGAGGCAGACGCACTAGCCAATCTGGGATCGTCCACAGAAATGAAGGGATCGGACTCCGGTACGGTCGTGCAGCTTATGCATTCGGTATTGGATGTAGACAACTATTACGAAGTAAACGCGACCAATTTGGTCTGCAACTGGAGAAATGAGATCATTGACTATCTTGAGAATGAAAAATTGCATGTAGATCACAAGGCATCTCGGGCGTTGCGTACTAAAGCAGCTCAATACAGCTTCAAGTGGGTCAATTATATAGAAGATCTTTCCAAGGCATGTTGGCCCGATGTTTGGGAGCTTCCGAAGCTAACTATGTCATGAGAGAAGTCCACGAAGGGATTTGCGGAAATCATTCAGGCGCGGATTCCTTAGTGTTAAAGCTAATTAAGGCAGGATACTACTGGCCCCGGATGGAACAAGACACTAAGACTAATGTTCAGAAATGCGATAAGTGTCAACATCACGCACCATTGGTACATCAACCGGCAGAGCTACTGCATTCGATTTTGTCGCCCTGGCCATTCATGAAATGGGGAGTGGATATAGTCGGTCCACTACCGTCGGCCCCCGGTAAGGTAAGATTTCTTTTGATTTTGACTGAAGTGGGTTAAAGCAGGTCCTTACCAGAAAATCGCTGAGTGTGAAGTGGTAGATTTCCTATGGGAGATTGTAGATTTGGGATAACAAAAGAGATAGCCTGCGACAATGGGCCACAATTTATAGGCGCTAAGGTCACAAAATTCCTTGAAGACTTGAAAATCAAAGGAATCACATCATCACTTTTGTGATAAAAGACTCAGAAGAAGGGACCTATATGTAATTAGTAAGACTTAGGGGATAATATTATTGTATAGGAAAAGAAGAGAAGTTAGATTGTTAAAAGGAGTGGTTAGTGCTCTAACAGTGCTAACAGAAACAATGAAATGAAAATGGATTCCTCTCTCCCTTCTCTCTTACTTTCTCTATCTACAAATTACATGCAAATTATTGTCAATTGGTAGTTTCTTCTCCTGAATCGTATAAATTCACATGGTATCAGAGTAGCGATCGTTGTAATTGTTAGATCCGCAACTCGTTTATGAGAATTTGAAGCCCAACAATAGAAGATACTGAGGTTGATCAGTTACCTCATAACCATCCTCTATTCCTTCGAGATTCTGACATGCCTGGAACAACGCTGATATCGCTAAAGCTCACAGGGCCAGAGAACTATGCACTGTGGAGTAAGGTGATGAAAGTTGCATTCTTGGTGAAGAACAAAATAGGGTTTGCGGATGGCACTTGCCTTAAGAGCTCTTACAGAAGCGAGTTAGCTGCACAGTGGGATAGGTGTAACGCGGTGGTATTATCATGGCTTAGTAGCACAATATCAAGCGAATTAGTACCGAGTATTATGTACGCTGTGAGTACAAGAAAAGTTTGGGACGACTTCAAGGAAAGGTTCGACAAAGATAATTTGACCAGGATCTATCAACTTTGGACTAAAATTGCAACACTTAGACAAGGTACAGACTCATCTGCTTTTCAAAGATGAAAGAGTTGTGGGATTAATTAGACATACTAGAACACTTACCTTCGTGTGATTGTGAGGAGTCGAGGCCATATGTCGATCACTTGGTGAAATAGAGACTACTGCAGTTCCTTATGGGGCTGAATAAGAGTTAGGGCCAGATAAAAGCACTATTTTGCAGAGAAGGCCAGTACTCAATGTAAATCAGGCATATTCAACTGTAGTACAAGAGGAGATTCAAAGAGCATTAGCAGTTGTTGAGACAAATAAGGATCCTCTGGCTATGTTAGTAGGTAGAGGAAAAATGTTCAAAGGAAATAAACCAAGCGTAATTTGCGAACACTGTGGGTATAATGGCCATCTAAAGGAAACGTTTTACACGATAATAGGGTATCCAGCTGATTTTAAGAGCAAAACGAAAGGGCAACCAGGTGGATACAAACCTTATGCCAATAATGTGAATACAGAAGGAGGAACAGATGTCAAAGTGCAGGTTCCAGGAAGCTTCATGACAGAGGAGAACTACAAACACTTACTCAATTTGCTGACCAAGTCCTCTATATGAGAAGGATCTGTTGATGCAATAAGTTCATCAAACACGGCAGTTATAGTGTCATTACTGTCTAGTGTATCCAATGGCAGAGTATATGATTGGATAATAGATACAGGTGCATCACATCACATAGCATTCTGCAAAGAAATATTAGAGAGTCTCAAAGAAATTGAAGGAGAGAAAAACTATGGAGTAGAAATACCTACAAGAGACAAGTCAAAGATTACACACTTAGGAGATGTATTCATTCTGGGAAAACAAAATATAGCAAATGTGTTACATGTGCTAGATTTTAAGTTCAACTTGCTTTCAGTATCCAAGCTAACTAAAGAATTGTGTTGCTTAGCTACCATCTACTATGATTTCTGTGTGTTTCAGGGGCTTTACAATGACAAGGTGTTGGGGATTGGTAAGGAAGACAGTGGACTCTACATACTAAGAAGGGAAGGAATGGTAGCAGCTAGAACTTTTAAAGAAGAGACAATATATACTACATTGTGGCATCAAAGACTAGGACATGCACTACCAAGCACTTTACAGCAACTGGAGGAGCTGAAGAATAAAGTTGATGCAAGCTTGCACAAAACATATGAAGTTTGCCCACTAGCTAAACAAAGTATACTTAAATTTCCAAATAATAGCAGTAAGTCTAGTAGTATCTTTCAACTTGTGCATGTTGATGTGTGGGGCCCATATAAAGTTCCAACTTATGACAAGAAGCATTATTTTGTGGCAATAGTTGATGAATTTAGTCGATATACTTGGATTTTCTTGTTGCATTCAAAGAGTGAAGTAATAGTTGTGTTAAACGACTTCTTTGCCTTGGTTAAGAACCAATTTAACACTATGATTAAAACTATAAGATCAGATAATGGCACAAAGTTCTTCAATACTCAGTGCAATGATATGTTTACATCACTTGGTATTGTGCACCAAAGCAGTTGTCCATATAGTCCACAACAAAATGGAGTTGTGAAGAGGAAGCATAGACACATTCTGGAGATAGCAAGGGCTTTAAGATTCCAAAGTGGTATGCAGTGAAGTTCTGGGGAGACTGTGTGAAGACTGCTGTATACTTGATCAATAAGTTGCCTTCAGAGGTTTTGGAAGGAAAATCTCCCTTTGAAATGCTGTATAAAAAGTTACCAAAGGTTGATCATTTAAGGGTGTTTGGTTGTTTGTGCTATGCAAGCACATTACCTAGAGGTGACAAGTTTGCCCCAAAAGCAAGAAGAATTGTCTTCATAGGGTACTCAGAGACTCAAAAAGGCTACAAGTTATTTGATTTAGATACTAACACCTTCCTTGTTAGTAGAGATATCAACTTTAGAGAGAATATATTTCCTTTCCAGACTGATCACATGGAATAGAAGGATCTGTTTCTTCTTAATACCACAGACACAACTGAAATGATGGAAGGAAATAATATAGTTATGTCACCTGAATCACCTGATTGTGCCAATGATCACAATGTTGATCAAGCAGAACCAACCCAAGAATATGAAGTCATTCCAGAAGTTCAGAATTCGGCTCTTGACTCAGGTAGAGATAGGCATAAAATCCGAAAAACTGAATTCCGAACTGAATTGAATTAATTTAGTATTTCGGTATCGGTTTTTTCGGTATTTCGATATTTTTCGGTATAGAATTTTTGGTATTTCGGTATTTCAGTACGGTATTCGGTATTGAGTTTTTGATATTACGGTATACCAAAATATCAAAATATTTTAAGTCCAAGCCCACCTCTATTTCTATTTTTCAGCCCAATAAGCCTAAGCCCAACACCCCAAGTCCCCTAATTCCCTGTGTAAACTTGAATTATGTTGCTCGTTAGATGCTGGCATGTTGCTCGTTAGAAATTTAAAATGATTTCCTTTTAATGAATTCTACTGCTGGCCTGTTGTTGCAAACTTACAATTGCAATTGTACTGGTTGCTCATGCTTCCTTATCAAACTTTTTGGCCTTCTTGCTTAGATAAAGTGTATTTCCTAAGGCTTACTTCANTGTCTAGTGTATCCAATGGCAGAGTATATGATTGGATAATAGATACAGGTGCATCACATCACATAGCATTCTGCAAAGAAATATTAGAGAGTCTCAAAGAAATTGAAGGAGAGAAAAACTATGGAGTAGAAATACCTACAAGAGACAAGTCAAAGATTACACACTTAGGAGATGTATTCATTCTGGGAAAACAAAATATAGCAAATGTGTTACATGTGCTAGATTTTAAGTTCAACTTGCTTTCAGTATCCAAGCTAACTAAAGAATTGTGTTGCTTAGCTGCCATCTACTATGATTTCTGTGTGTTTCAGGGGCTTTACAATGACAAGGTGTTGGGGATTGGTAAGGAAGACAGTGGACTCTACATACTAAGAAGGGAAGGAATGGTAGCAGCTAGAACTTTTAAAGAAGAGACAATATATACTACATTGTGGCATCAAAGACTAGGACATGCACTAGCAAGCACTTTACAGCAACTGGAGGAGCTGAAGAATAAAGTTGATGCAAGCTTGCACAAAACATATGAAGTTTGCCCACTAGCTAAACAAAGTATACTTAAATTTCCAAATAATAGCAGTAAGTCTAGTAGTATCTTTCAACTTGTGCATGTTGATGTGTGGGGCCCATATAAAGTTCCAACTTATGACAAGAAGCATTATTTTGTGGCAATAGTTGATGAATTTAGTCGATATACTTGGATTTTCTTGTTGCATTCAAAGAGTGAAGTAATAGTTGTGTTAAACGACTTCTTTGCCTTGGTTAAGAACCAATTTAACACTATGATTAAAACTATAAGATCAGATAATGGCACAAAGTTCTTCAATACTCAGTGCAATGATATGTTTACATCACTTGGTATTGTGCACCAAAGCAGTTGTCCATATAGTCCACAACAAAATGGAGTTGTGAAGAGGAAGCATAGACACATTCTGGAGATAGCAAGGGCTTTAAGATTCCAAAGTGGTATGCAGTGAAGTTCTGGGGAGACTGTGTGAAGACTGTTGTATACTTGATCAATAAGTTGCCTTCAGAGGTTTTGGAAGGAAAATCTCCCTTTGAAATGCTGTATAAAAAGTTACCAAAGGTTGATCATTTAAGGGTGTTTGGTTGTTTGTGCTATGCAAGCACATTACCTAGAGGTGACAAGTTTGCCCCAAAAGCAAGAAGAA
The DNA here is from genome assembly GCA_000715115.1 of Nicotiana otophora. Classification (NCBI taxonomy): domain Eukaryota; kingdom Viridiplantae; phylum Streptophyta; class Magnoliopsida; order Solanales; family Solanaceae; genus Nicotiana; species Nicotiana otophora. The sequence goes on along the minus strand of AWOL01S0074159.1, from coordinate 7,169 downwards.
TTGTCTTCATAGGGTACTCAGAGACTCAAAAAGGCTACAAGTTATTTGATTTAGATACTAACACCTTCCTTGTTAGTAGAGATATCAACTTTAGAGAGAATATATTTCCTTTCCAGACTGATCACATGGAATAGAAGGATCTGTTTCTTCTTAATACCACAGACACAACTGAAATGATGGAAGGAAATAATATAGTTATGTCACCTGAATCACCTGATTGTGCCAATGATCACAATGTTGATCAAGCAGAACCAACCCAAGAATATGAAGTCATTCCAGAAGTTCAGAATTCGGCTCTTGACTCAGGTAGAGATAGGCATAAAATCCGAAAAACTGAATTCCGAACTGAATTGAATTAATTTAGTATTTCGGTATCGGTTTTTTCGGTATTTCGATATTTTTCGGTATAGAATTTTTGGTATTTCGGTATTTCAGTACGGTATTCGGTATTGAGTTTTTGATATTACGGTATACCAAAATATCAAAATATTTTAAGTCCAAGCCCACCTATATTTCTATTTTTCAGCCCAATAAGCCTAAGCCCAACACCCCAAGTCCCCTAATTCCCTATGTAAACTTGAATTATGTTGCTCGTTAGATGCTGGCATGTTGCTCGTTAGATGCTGGCATGTTGCTCGTTAGAAATTTAAAATGATTTCCTTTTAATGAATTCTACTGCTGGCCTGTTGTTGCAAACTTANGGTATTGAGTTTTTGATATTACGGTATACCAAAATATCAAAATATTTTAAGTCCAAGCCCACCTCTATTTCTATTTTTCAGCCCAATAAGCCTAAGCCCAACACCCCAAGTCCCCTAATTCCCTGTGTAAACTTGAATTATGTTGCTCGTTAGATGCTGGCATGTTGCTCGTTAGAAATTTAAAATGATTTCCTTTTAATGAATTCTACTGCTGGCCTGTTGTTGCAAACTTACAATTGCAATTGTACTGGTTGCTCATGCTTCCTTATCAAACTTTTTGGCCTTCTTGCTTAGATAAAGTGTATTTCCTAAGGCTTACTTCACATGTTATCATTATGGACAAAATTGTTTAAGTTATGGATGATGAGAATTGAAAAAGGAACTTTATTTACATAAAAGAAAATGCAGCAATGCCTTACATTAAATAAAGTGTCGCTTAATATTCTTCTTCAATTGCTTGGTTCCACATATTTCACACACAATACTCATCTGTGAAATGATTTATACAGCCTTCTAGCTTAGCACAGCGTGTCCACTGCCCACTCTCCATTTAAAACATCTATTTATATTTGTAAAACATTTCCTTTTAAAAATACGATTTCGTTAATGTATCAAATTGAAACCGTACATAAATCGTACCGAACCAAAATAAGAAATACCAAACCGTACCGAACTACTTTGGTACGGTATTTGGTATACACAATTGATAAACCGAATATCGAATACCAAAATACCGAACTGAAGTTCTTAAATACCGAACCGAAGTACCGAATGCCTACCCCTAGACTCAAGGGAGATGACACAACATGAGACACATTACCAAATGCATCATGCACTGCCATAATCTGTTGCAGATCCCTTAGTAACACAACTCAATGATCAGCTGCATAAAATAGCACCAGGTGCAGAGCCTTATATGACTCAAACTACACCATCAGCTGCACTTAGGAGATCAGGTAGGGGGGTCAAACCTGCTATCTAGCTAAAGAATTATGTTACTACTGGGAAACCATCTGACATAGTTCTTATTCCATCTCCCAATATGTGTCATATGATCATCTTCCAACTCATTACCAAGCCTATCTAACAGCTTTTTCAGCAGAAGTAAAACCAGTTTCTTTTTCAGAAGCTTCACAAGATACTAGGTGGGTTGAAGCTATGCAGAATGAGATCAAGGCCCGATAATATAACAACACTTGGGAAATAGTAGACTTACCCTGTGGTAAGAAAGCTAATGGCTCTAAGTGGGTGTATAAAATCAAATACAAAGGCAAATGGAGAGATAGAAAGGTTTAAAGCAAGACTTGTAGCTAAGGGCTACGCATAACAAGAAGGTCTAGATTACCATGAGACCTTCTCACCAATGGAAAAAATGGTAATGGTCAGAACTGTAATTAGTCTGGCAGCCTCAAAGAATTGGCATCTCTTTCAAATGGATGTCAATAACGCTTTTTTGCAGGGAGACCTTTATGAGGAAGTTTACATGCATCTGCCCCAAGGTTTTCATAGGCAGGGGGGTACAAAGTTTGAAAATTTTCAAAATCACTCTATGGCCTTAAATAAGCATCTAGGCAATGGAATATTAAGCTAACTGATGCCTTGAAAGAAGCAAGATATTTGCAAAGTGCTTATGACCATTCACTCTTCACAGAGAAGAATGGTGCAGATGCGGTGATTATATTGGTATATGTTGATGACTTACTGATCACATGGAGTTGTGAAACCATGATACAAGCAGCAAAAGAAACATTGCATATGAACTTCAAAGTTAAGGATCTAGGGGAGTTAAAATACTTCCTAGGTATAAAGATCATGAGGTCACCAAAGGGAATTCTTCTCAACCAAAGGAAGTATGCACTTAGTCTGATTTCTGAAGTTGGATTAAGTAGGGCAAAACCTGCAAGCTCTCCCCTTGAACAAAACCAAAAGCTGACAACAGTAGTTTGTGACAAGCATATAGGAGTGACATGAGATGAAGAATTATATGATATAGTTGGATACCAAAAGCTTATAGGAAAATGAATATATTTGACCATAACGAGACCAGGCATATGCTTTGTTGTTCAGATGCTAAGTCAATTTATGCAACATCCAAAATAGTCCCACCTAGAGGCAGCATTGAGAGTTGTAAGATACATTAAGGGGTGTCCAGGAAGAGGAGTGATGCTCAAAAGGGAACCTTTGGAACAAATCACAGCCTTTTGTGATTCAGACTGGACAGCTTGCCCAAAATCAAGAAGATCTTTTACAGGGTACATAGTAAAGATGGGAGATTCCTTGATCTCATAGAAATCTAAAAACAGTAGACTGTGAGCAGAAGCTGAATACAAGAGCATGATAGTTGTGGTATCTGAAATAGTTTGGCTTATAGGGCTGATGAAATAGCTTGGAATTGAAGTTCAAACACCTATGAAGTTATTTTGTGATAGTAAAGCAGCTCTACAGATTGTTGCCAATCCAATATATTATGAAAGAACTAAACACATGAAATAGATTGTCATTTTGTGAGGGAAAGGATCAAATGTGGACTAATTGCACCAAAACACATCTCAACAAAAGAGTAAGTTGCATACATGATGACCAAGGCCTTAGGTACTGCACATCACTAGATTCTTGGGTCCAAGCTGGGAGTGTTGGATGTTTTCTACTCTCCAACTTGAGGGGATTTTTTGTGATAAAAGACTCTACTAAGAAGAAAGGGACCTATCTGTAATTAGTAAGACTTAGGGGATAAAATTGTAATATAGAAAAGGAAGGAAAGTTAGATTGTTAAAAGGAACGGTTAGTGCTCTAACAGTACTAACAGAAACAATGAAATGAAAACAGACTCCTCTCTCCCTTCTCTCTAACTTTCTCTCTCTACAAATCACATGCAAATTACTGTAAATTGGTAGTTTCTTCTCTTGAATTGTGTAAATTCACAATCACCTTATCACCCGAGTGCAAAAGGTCTAGCAGAGTCAACAAACAAGGTGATTATCTAAAATCTCAAAAAGAGATTGGAAGCAGCCAAAGGCAAATGGCCCGAAGAGCTGCCGGGAGTATTATGGGCGTATCGAACAACGGCCAAATCAAGCATGGGGGAGACTCCTTTCTCTCTTATATACGGAGCAGAAGCTTTGATCCCGGTGGATGTAGGAGAACTTACCCCGAGATACTTCCGGGTGGATGAAGAAATAAATAACGAAGCATTATTGGTCAAATTGGAACTGCTCGACGAACGCGTGGACTTGGCGCAAATGAGGATGGCACCCCAAAAATAGAGAATGGAAAGTTATTACAATCGAAGAGCCAACCTCTGTTATTTCAAAGTAGGAGACTTAGTTTTAAGGAAAGTAAATCAAAACACCTGGGAGCTCAATGCAGGAAAGCCAGGTCTGATGTGGGAAGTTCCCTACTATGTTTCATCTGTCACCGGAAAAAGGGTCATACGAATTGGAAAATCAAGACAAAATAAAGTTGCCGAGCAACTAAAATATGGCACACCTCAATACTATGAAGGAAGCTTCGTTGGCAGAAATAAGATCTTTAAATGACAAGGCACGCAGGCAACGAGCCACTACAGAGCGGTTAGATAGTCTTTTACTCGATAGCGAAGTTCCTACCGGGAAACAAAGATTGCTATCGGGTCAAAGGTTACTCGACCATTCATGAGTGCAAGTCACTAGGGGTGGTTAGGTAATCTTTGGCTCTATAGCAAAGTTCCTAACAGGAATGAAGTTTGCTATCGAACCAAAGATTATCCAACCATTCACTAGTGGAATCTTCAAAGAAGCAAGACTTTCAGTGTTCCAATTCTCATTCTTCACATTCGAACACTAGGAGGAATGATATGAGAATACAGCAACATGATTTCCACATCGCCCGAGATTACGAAATTCGAGAATAAAATTGTATCATCGGGACCGGGGACTGCTAGGCCAGCCCTGTAGAAACAAATTGTATAAGTTAATCACAAGTAATAGCAATTTCTTTTCAGCATAACGAATGCTTATGTACTTTTGAAAATGGAAGGAATAAAGCAAAGTCCTTTTATTTTTATCTTGTTTCTTGTCCGAATGATGAATTAATTTTATCATTTGAAAGTTAAACAAGTACTTCAAATGTTAGTTTTATGAACAGGAGATGTCCTCGTCAAGAGCACTGTAAACATAAGAGGGCCCTCTCTTATGAAACCTTCACGATAAAGGGTTGATTCCTGAAGAACTTATGCACATCCAAATGCTATCGGGGAAAAGTGCACCCGAAGCCTCGCATAACTCGACGCAAAAATAAAAACTTGTGCAATACTTAAACAAAAAGTACGCAAAGAGAAAAACTTGCGCAATACTTAAACAAAAAAATACTTCTATATACAACAAACTTGCCATGCAGCACAAGTACAAAAGTATGGAAAAGAGAAACAAAGTGATAAGAAAGCAAAAGGCTAAGCTACTACATCCTCAAAATCCGGAGGAAGAGAAGCATTTGTACCCACAGGAGAAGTAGGCGGATCCGCCGCCGGCTCAAGATCTTGGCCTTCACCATCATCCCCTTCAGGTTCTTCTTTAGTTCCCAAGAACTCTGAACCGGAACCAGAAAAGTCAGTAGCATCAGGTTGAACCGGGAGACCTCTTCGGGCAGTTGACTCCAGCTTACGAGCCTTGGCTTTTGGCATCAAAGCCAACGACACCCGCTTAGGCCTCTTCCAAGGTTTTTCTCCTCATGCTATAGATAGAATATGATTTTTCAACAATAAGGAAAGTCGCTTGGTGCTGGAGTTCTTCCTTAAGCTAGTCAACCTCGGTCGAAAGGTTATTCCGCTCAGATCTAGCGGCCTGGAGGGTGACATCAAGGTTACAGATAGTGGAGTTATAAATTTTGTTATGCTCTATGACTCTCTCATGCCTCTTTTCCAACCGTGTGTACTTCTCCTCAGCTGCAGCAACTTCTTCAGCTTTGGAGTTCATGACTGCCTCCAAATTATTTAGTCTTTCAGTAGATATAGCCCCGCGATCGGCAGCAGCAAGAACGGTATTCTGGACCTTAACCCATGTTGCCTTAGCTTCTTCAAATTGTACCCTTAACAGGGCGGCCTTTTGGCCGAGGGTCACTACCTCTTGCTCGCTTTGCTACAAACGAGCCTCCAACTCAATGGCCTCAGCGGCTTGTGCTTCCAGTTCCGGAAGGCGAGCAGTAATTTGATCCCGCTCGGTCAATAATTGATCCCACTCGGAGGTGAGTTTCTCCTTGTCAACGATCAACCTCTGAAGGCCTTCGGAAGCAAGGAAGTTAGCCTACAAAATATAAGTACAAATTTAAAATCCTGCCATAATAAAGATAGAAGGAACAATAAAGGGAACAAGGATCGTACTGTCGCTGCGTTGTGCATGGCATTGTTCAGCATACACTCTCCCGAGAGAGATTGTTTTTTGTTTCCTATCCTTTTCTAAAGCCAGAGGCTTTAGATAATTAGCAAGTTTCACCGGCGGGGACAGCAGATGGCATTCGGTAGAAATAGAGAGGGAAACATTATTCCTCCTCTGAGGATCTTCGGAGGGGGCCGAATAGTTATGTCCCAAATTCCCATGAACTAGGGACTGGGGAAGAGGTACATCCTCTTCTCGGACGACTGCGGCCGGTGGAGATGATGTAGCAGTTGCTGGTGGTAAAGGCAAAGTTGGCAAAGAAGGATATAAAGCTAATGGCGTTGTAGGTTGAGAAACAGTTGCGGTAAAAGTAGTGCTAGTTGTTAGTTGCTCATCAACCGAAGATGGAAGAGACCCGGTACCCAGCCTTACGTTACAGAGAACATCGACTGGGACTCGGAAGCAAGAGTTAGCATCTTCCACTATATCATATTCCCCAGAGCATCGGGACGTCGTCCTCGGTTGGCGTAACTAGCTCAACAGATTAAGCATTTTGTTGAGCTGATGAAGGTCGTATTCTTCTATGTAGAGAAGCCCCCTCATCACTGGCTCCTCCATCATCATCGATTACCACAGTGTCTACGGCTGGCTCGAGCGTTGCGTTCTTCGCTTTTTTATTTTTGCCCTCGACTATAGACAAACATCGCATTTTTTGTTTCTTGTTCTGGCCGGGGACTCCGAGAAGAAGCACTTGCACCGGAAGCAGGCCCGATGACACCCGTTTGGGTGAAAGCCTCCTGCAGCAACCTCGCCAAATCAGCAGGATCGGCCAAAACGTCCTCCTCGGGGACGGTAACAGAGCCCTGCGGAAGACCAGAATTCAACAGGAAAGAAAAGTTAACCAATTTTCCTATACGAAAAGTAAAAAACAAGATAAGTTCAACCTACCATGATTTTTCATCTTCCACCCATATTTAAGGGTCAGTTCTTTCCACTTGCGGGTCTCAAGAATAGTGACATCCAAATTTTTCTGGACCCACTAGTCCAAGCTTTCAACCCTTGGTGGTGTCCATCGAGTTTCTAAAATAGTGAAAGAAGAAGGATCAGTAATAACATGGGA
>AWOL01S0074153.1:0-21703 GCA_000715115.1 Nicotiana otophora | reverse complement strand
CCTCTAGAGTTCACAGTTACAGAGTGGTATGCTTGGGCCGAGTATGGTACCGGGTGCCGGCCAGGTCCCTTCAGGTTTGGGGCGTGACATTAATAGATACAATATTTGTCGCTACATATTTTGTACATTTATTAAATCATCGAAAAACATATTTTTCATGTACCTCATCCACATTCTTCATGCGTATTTTATTATACATAGATACTTATATTTTTATCATGTGACACTCATGTTTAGTCAATCTTTTTTTCCAAATCACTTTCATAATTCTTGTAAATATTAATATAATTATTCTTTTAAACCTTCCCTTTCTTGTTTGATTGAGTCCACACAAGAATGCATCTATGTATTTACAAGAAAGGGATGTCTTAATCGAGAAGAATGCATATAAAACAAGAATGTATATAATAACATGCATACATGTAAAATACGAATTATAACATGCATATAAAACAAGAATGCATCTAGTCCTACACCCTTTGATAATACATGCATGTAAAATAAACAACTCTCATGCCCAAAACTTATCTTGCTAGTTACCCATTTTTCAAAATATTTCGAAATTAGGATTTAGGGTGTAGAATCTTACCTATAGGATGAATACCTAGTGATCTTCCCTTCTTAATCTTCCAAAACTTTTGCAAGAATTGAAGAAAATTTATTGAAGAACACCTTCTCACTCTAGGGCACTCTCTCTCATTCTAAAATGTCAGATTATGTCTTAAAAATGGCCCAAAGAGTGTATTTAACGAAATAGGGTCGGGTTTTAAAAACCCAAAAATGGAGCTCCAGAACAAGGTATGCGATTGCATATGCGATAGCATAGCCGATATGCGGACCGCATATCAGTCGCATAATTGGTTTCAAAATAGCCAAAAGAACTGTCTATGTATGCGGTCTGCATAACTGTTATGCAGTCGCATAATGCATCGTATAACAGTTATGCGGTCTCATAGTCGACTGCATTGTTGCTTCCAACTGACCCAATTAACTGTCTCACTCTACGGCCATTATGCGGTCCGCAGAGTGGTTCTGCGATTGCATAATGGACCGCAAAAATGCACTTTTCTGCCAAATATTTTCCTTTACTTTCTGGTGCATTGTTCAATCCAATTATTTTTTCTAGTCCGGCACCATGAAACATTATTTGCTTTGCAAATTTTATCGGGCTTTACACTTAAGTACTTCAAAATTTTTCGGGGTGTTATAATTTGACTTGTGCAAAAAAGGGTACAATAACATGGCAACTCTGCTGGAGAAACATGAGGTCCTAACCACAACGGACTTCAGCAGTTATTTGCAGATTACAGGTTCTCCAATTCTCCAACTTTTATTCATTCTGTCACATGCTTCAAGTCGTATATTCCCTGCTTTAAGTTGTATATTCTTTGCTTCAAGTCATATATTCTTCGTCACATGCTTCAAGTAGTCTACTCTTTGTCATGGGCTTTATGTGATATATTATTTGTTATGCGATCCAAGCGGTATATCCTTTGTCATATTCTTAAGTGGTATATTCTTTGTCACACGCTTCAAGTTGCGTATTCTCTGTCATGCTCATGTTATCTATGCTTCCCTTATGTCTATGTTTTGTATTCTATTACATATGACTATGCTGTATGTTCTTTCATACATGTCTTTGGTACTGCCTTATTAAATTGTTATCACTTTTCTATCGACTTTTGTTCGTACACAATAACACACAAGTCATGCGAGGGTTGTATTTTCACCCCTCCGAACCTTCTTTCAAAACTCTCTAGCATCGGAGATTGCATACGAGGTTAATTACGCACCATCTCGAAGTTGTCCTTAACTCATGCTCGAATCTGTTATGCATCCTTCATCTGCTACATATGTCTTCTACTTGTTATCCATAACTAGCTTGTGTTTGTCTAACCAAACTCAGGTTGACTTGTGTTGAACAGTGACCTTTCGAATACACATACCCACTCCGGTCTTTCTGATCATCCATTACGATCATACTGTCATTGTAATGACCGGATCAGTTATATTTTATTATAGATCCTTGTTACCCTAATTAAGACTCCCCATACGTTCTTTTACTTTTTTAGGACTTGCATGGATTACTGGTTTAGGTTTGGAAGGGTTCGGGTTGAAATCAAAATACTTAGTTCCTTAATAGTGGCCTAAAATGGCGGAGTTTGATGTGAGTCAATATTTTTCAGTAAACAACCTCAGGACCGGAATTTTATGGTTCCAATAGGTTCGTATGATGATCTTGGACTTGGGAGTGTGTTCGGATTAGGTTTCGGGTGATCCGAGAGTGTTTCAACGCTTAATGTTGAAAATTGGCACATTGAAGGTTTTCTAGTTCTTTAAATTTGGTTTGAAGCAGACTTTTATGTTATTGAGGTTCATTTGGGATTCTGAGTTTGAGAATTGCTCAGTATGGTGATTTATTACTTGTACACAAAATTAGGTGTCATTTCGAGTTGTCTAATTATGATATGACGTGTTCTGAGCTAGTTGAAAAGTTCGAAGTTCATAAGTTAATTCAATTTGGTTTTGGGGTGCGATTCTTAGTTTTGATGTTATTTTACGTATTCTGAGGGTTCGACCAGGTTCGTATTATGTTAATGGAATTGGTTGTATAGTTGTATGGGGTCCCGGGTGCCTCGGGTGTGTTTCAGACCGTTTGGAGCCAAGTCACAAAAGCTGCAAAATTTCAATTATGGTTTCCTTCTTCTCGAATGCGGAGAAAGAGTCGTGTTCATGAAGAAGGAATTAGGGTACCCGGCCTTTACTATTCACATTTGCGATCAACAGGCCGCATTCACGAAGGTTTGGGACCTATGGCATTCGCATTTGCGCGAGTAGGTCCGCGTTCGCATAGAGGAAAAGGGCCTGGGAGGGGTCAACACCATTAGCCTTCGCGTTCGCGATGCTTAGGTGTCGTCAACTTTCTTCATCAATTTGATGCATTAGTAACACAGTATGGGATCAAACATTTAGCAAAAAATATGGTTCTTGTTCAAAAAGAGTTTGATTTTCTCGGAATGCATTTTGTCCAAGGTGCATACAGTCCAGGACCACCTATATGTCAAGAACAATTCAAATTTCCAGATACCAGCCTCATAACAAAGTAGAGTCAACAGTTCTTGGGTGTAGTAAAATTTGTAAGAGATTTCATCTCAAATATGTCAACATACATTTCTTCGCTCACAAATATGCTCAAGAAGAATGCTCCGTCATGGGTTAAATAGCAAGATGAAGCAGTTGGTAAAATAAAGAAGATGTCTAAAGATGTCAAGTCCCTCTATATTCCTTCAAAAGGTAAGAACATACTGCAAGTCGATGCCATCAATTAATATTGGAGCACCGTTCTATTTGAAGAAAAAGATGGCCAGATAAAAATATGCAGATATGCCAGCGAAAAGTTCAAAGATGCCGAGCAACATTATGAAGAAATTCAATTTTTTTCCTGATTCATACAAAATTTCTGATAGAAACGGATATAAAGGCCTTCCCAAAGATGATCCAGATAAATGCAAAAATTATTCCTAATCCTCAAATTCTCAAATGGGCCCAGTGGTTCTCTACATACAAGTTTCAAGTCAAGCACCTAAAAGGAAAGGATAATATCCTCGCAGATTTTCTGTCTTGACCAAAAGAATTTTCAAAGAAATTTTATCCATCGAAGATGAAGTCAAAGCAAAAGTTAATCAGCCACATCTTCATGTTTTCAAATTTACCAGGAACAAGTTCATTGAAGCCAACGGATCATCCACCGGAGTTGTTCAACCTCATGGAACCCTTCGATTCATCAATTATACTGGAAATAAGAACTTATTAAGAGCTTCAGGTTGTTTTGGCAGCATGGAGGATCCATTCTCAAGCGGGGTCAATCCAGAATATCCATTCTACCATATATTTATATCACAAGCCAAATATTTTCCTCAGGAACTTCTATGTTTTTTCTCGTACTTATGCCATCAATATTATATTTTCATGGAATTCAAGTGCAACGTCTTCAAAGAGTTTGCCAACATTGAACATGCACTTAAAGTATTTTTATTATCGTTTAAGCCTCGAAGCTATTGGATAAAATATTTCAACGATTCCTACAAAGCAAAGGTATTCATGTTCCATAGGCCAGTAAAGAATATTAATAAAAAAGTCTAAGCCCAAGCAGAAGTATCATTCTGGTGGAACTTTCCCGTGTCCATTTTATCCATGGAAGAAGAATATAGTGAAGCATAAAGAATTATCTTCCAATAAGATAGGTGCATCCCAAGATAAATATGGCCAAAAGACTGGGCGAGCTGGAATTATACGAACACCCATCCTCACTGGGAAAGAGTCCGAGAAGCAGTAAAGGAATACCAGATACTATATGAAGTCATCCAAGAAAAACTCACTCAAGACATCTCCAGATTAAGCTTACGAATTACATATCTCAATCCAAAGGAAAAATAACACAACGAATTAGGATCATCAAGTGTTGGGCGTTACTTCACAGTATCTTTGAAAAGATGCTTATAAGACAAAGTCGGAGAATCAATGGAAGATAATCATCTAAATCCCTGCTAATCCCATCTTAATCCCACATTACCAACCAAAAACCCCTAAAAAACCATCTACCTATACCAAGAAACAATTCCACATATTTCTATACTATCTAGGTGTAAGACCCGTAAACATTTTACCCAAAAAATCCGAAATTTTGTGGTGCCTAGTTAGGCTTTTGTGTTAAAGATTGTAGATATGTATTGTGGCTCGCAAGTTGGCAGAAAAAGGTATTTCTGCGGACCACTATGCGGCCGCAGAATGGCCACAGAGTGAGGCAGTCATTTGGGCCATTTTTAGTATCATTGTTGCGGCCCATTATTCCACCGCAAAACCAGTTCGTGGGTCGCACTCTGATCGCATATTTGGTGTTATTATTGCTTGGAAATGTTTCGGAGGGAGGTTCTGCGCTGCATTATGTGGTCGCAAAATAGGTATGGTGATCGTAGACTGGTCGCAAACTGAAGCAGAAAATGCAGTTCCTGAGGGACATTATGCGGCCCATTTTGCGGACCGCAGAAGCATTATGCCGTAGCATAAGCGACCGCTTATCTGTGTCGGGACCCCATTTTTTCCTAATTTTCAAACATGACCCAATCCTAATATAACTCCTTTGGGGATCATTTTAGAGGGAAAAGCCTTATGTTTCCAGAGAGATAATACCATAGAGTGAGAAGGGGAGTCCCTAAGCTCACCACTCATCAATTCTTGCTCAAAGTTGAGGCATTTATAAGAAGAATTAACCAGGTCTTCATCCTAAGAGGTAAGAATTTATACCCTAGCCCTTAATTTAAAAAATTAACTAAAAATGAGTAACTAGCAAGACAATTCTTGGGTAGGGGAGTTGTTATCTTTCATGCATGTATTATCAAAGAGTGTAGGAAGATTGTGAGCTAAATATGGTAAAGGATGGGTTGTAGGATGATGAAGTCTTTCAAGAAAGAATCTTGAAACCTTGATGCACACCTAGTGGTTGATAAAATGCTCAAATGAGCTAGAATCATGATCACATTCCTAATTTTGGTTCAACATATTATATTTCTATAATAGATTGAAGTTGCTAAGAGATACCGAAATACTTTAGAGTTTAAAGAAGCTCAATTGAGGTATGTTGGTTAACCCCTTCTTCTTAGAATTGAATCCCACGGTGTTCACGTAATTGGTGTAAGTCCCACATTGATCGTTATAGAGTTTGGTGTTCCGAATATGCTTGTGTTGAAGGATATATGTTCACGTTGTATTCTAAATGATTTTATCATGCTATCTTATCACTCGAGGATGTGTTCATTGCTCGGGATATGTGTTACAAATATTAAGACTTCAAGTCAAGTTTGAATGAAGATTGTTATGCCAAATTATGTGAAAAGTCTCCATGTGCCTTAGATTCTAAATGGCTCACATGTTTAATCAAAGTCTTGAATGAAAATCCTTGTTGTTGTTGTTGTTGTTGTTTTTGTTGTTGATAATAATGTTGGAATGTGAAAAAGAACTTGAATTATGGAATACGGCCAAGGGCCGAGTATGATATAACAATTGTGGCCTCTAGTGTTGATGAATTGAAAGATGTGAAATAAGTATAAAATGAGACAATTGATAGAAAATGGTAATGTCTCGGGTGAGATGGCCTAGCCGATCGGGTCGTGATCGGACTCCATGCCGCACACATGGTGGTGACTGTGCTGGAAAATATAATTGGAATTGTGATTATGGTTGATGTCTCAAATGAGACGACCTAGCCGATTGGGTCATGATCAGACTCCGTGTAAGAATACGATGTTATTGTGAATGATGGTATAACGGTACTAAAGATCTCCCAACCTAAAATTATGGAACTTTACTTGAAATCTTATGTGGCTCTTAACTTTATGTTTTGGTATTGTTTGATGTTTCTAGTGATTTCGGGATTGTTCCTTCTTGTATTATTGTTCATTCAATTGAGATGGTGTTTAGTTATACATACTAATACTATTGGACGGTACTAACGTCCCTTTTGCCAGGGGTGCTGCATCTTTAAATCGATGCAGGTGGTTCCATAGCAGGCAGTGTTGATCAGCGGTAGTGTTACACAATCGTTCCAGTAGACTTGGTGAGCCCCACTTCATCCCGGGGTCATGTATTGTATCTTTTGTTCATATAATTATCACGTTTTGAGTTTTAGCTGGAGCCTTGTTGCCGAAACTATCATAATACTCTTTTGTATTTTTTAGAAGCTCCGTGCATATAGTGTGGGATGTATATATTTATGGGTGTTGGGAAAGTTAAACGAGTTATATTGTGTTTGAATCGATTATTCCACTTCAACTATGAGAGTGTGTATTTTGAGACATTAAAAAAAGAAGTAACTAATGCAAATGACTTGGTATTGTATACATGATCTCCGTATTTCTTAATTAATGAGAATACGTCTTCTTTTTGTTCATGAGTGAGTTTGGGTAGAAAGAATCTAATAGACTTGCTCGGCCGGGTTCACTCGGTTGAGCGCCGATCGCGCTCCCCGAGTTTAGGGCGTGACACTGGGCCCCACTCTCAGGTGCTTTTAGATGCTTCGTCACATGAAGCACACTACTTTCACATGCTCCCACATACTTTCACATGCTATACCATGTATATTTCACCTCCTTCACATGTTTTCAGGAACTTTTTAGTTGATATTAGTTGCTTGGCCTAAGGTCCTTCAAATGTAAAAAGGGACCCACTTGTAGATAGGTTTTCCATGTAAGATAGATTTATTTTATAAGATAAGTTAGTGCTGTAATAACCTTATAGACCTATATAAAGGAGGCAATGTAATAGTTGTAAGATCATCTTGTAACATTTGTAAATCTTTATGATATATTACATATGAGTTCCTTCTAAATTTCCCTCTTGCTCTTTCTTTAGAATGGATGGAAAGGCCGGTCTATGTATGAAAATAGAGTAAAAACACTCTAAGAAAGTTAGTTATTGTAATACGGAAGTTTTCTGAGTTATAACAGCTAAAGTTTGTTATACAACAAAATTTTTCTGAGTTGTGTAGCTTGGTAAGTCGCCCCTTATAGGTTGTTAAAGCCAGCCCCTTTATAGAAAAATATTTGCGACTATAAGCAAATTAAATGTTAGTGTAGCTTGGCAAGCTGTTCCTTATGGGCTGTAGAAGCCAGCCCTTTTGTAGGGAAACTTTTGTATCTATGATTATCTTTGATTTCTTGGAATCTCTTCCTTTGTTCTCTATATTGTGGTATTAGAGCCAGCCCATCCTTTCGGAGGGAGGAACAATTTACTAAATATGCATGAGTCATTTCTATCATCCTCTTCTCTTGCAAAAAATTAATATGTCTCCTACTCTATATAAAAACCTTGTCCAAAAATTATGATTACCTATATGAAGTAGATATCCGACCCGATAAAGAGAAAGTAACCTCCATTGAACTACCCCTAATAAACCCTTACTCAGCCTTTGCCAAATAATTATTTGCCCCATGGACCCAAATTCGTTCCTTAGTCCAACACAAACCAAATAGTGTGAAAGTATATGTTGCTGCCTCAAAACCTGACCAGCATCCCATTCTTACCAGTGAAGAAGAACTATTCATCACCTTTCAAATCCCGGATGATTTTCCCGCACAATGAAGAAATCATGATTCACCCATATTTATTTTGGTGCTATGTGAATCGCATTAGCATATCACAATAGAAAAGGTTAACTTGTTGTTGCTCGCCTCACTCATGTGGATACAATATACTATGATTACCAATATGCAAATTTGGGCACTGCAGAAGTTACCTTGATTGTTGGGACTGTCTTCTTAAATATTTTTCCAAATTTCAACATGTTCCTTAATAACCCATACTTAACCGAAGCATTAAAAATCCTAGTGCAAATCCAGGGAGCCCCATAAGCCAAAGATGCTATCCAAGCCACTCTTCATCACCAAATGACGTGGCTGGTCCACAATCATGCCATGTATCTTTGTCTTCCCGGAAGAGAAAATGCTTTACTCTTAAATATTGATGCTACCAAAGGAAACAGCATGTGCACCAAAATACCCAGACAAATTTATAGAGATGAGATCATTAAAATCATTCCTGATTCCTGGATCACAAATTATGAAACGTTAAGGGAACCATAAGAATCTATACAATCTGGTGAGCCAACCTTTACCAAAAGAAATGACAAAACCGTTTTCATAAGCTTTGACCATTCCCATCTCAATAACAAGTATAAAACTATTTTATCTTGCCAATTGATCCAACACAAATATACAGACCCTGATCCTGAAAGAGAACCCTTCTGGAATATACAAACTATCATGGAAGAACATGACTGGTGTCAACATTTTAATAAAGAGGGTAAAGGATTTTGGTCGTTCAAATGCCCCATTCACCCATGGGATATTGGTTTCGACTAACAAGACTATTTGGAAGACCCAATTGGAGAATTTAATGAACACTATCTACATCTTTGGGAATGATTTGGCCTCAATGAAACCAAACCTGAAACCAAGAAAAAAGGGAAAACCACTGAAAAGAAATTTCTAGTCAAATATGAAAATAAAGATCCTTCAATTAGCTCATTAAGTCGTCCAGGTAAATATGAATTTCTTATCAGTTACAAACCCCAGGAATGGCCAAAATTACCAGAAAAATTCAATCCAAGTTGGGAAGACAGTGAAATACAACCCAAACCCAAATTGCGATCCGCTCATAATGCCCAGAGTCCAAAAGGCAAACAAAACTTAAACTCCATCAACTCAAAATACTCCAAAGTCCTCACAACCACAAATATTGATGTTAAACCCTTTAAGATCCAGTCATACCCAAGAAAAGGCGGGTATCAGTCATGCTCCAAAAATCCCCAAGAATAATATTGTACTACCTATTGGAGAGAAACCCCAACAAGTAATATCGAAGTAACAATAAATTGACAATCAGAAAATTCCATATGTCAAAATAAAGTGCTGAATAATTTTGGCAACACCATAAAAAACGTGGCCCATACAGAAAATAAGATATTGAGTGAAGTGGAAACAATTGAGAAAAAGGTGAAACATACATCGTCTCACCATACAAGACTAATTAAAGCCCTGGAACTAAAGTTGGCAAATTTACATTATGAGATTTATCAACTAGGAACTTCCCTTTTCCAATTCTTTCAACAATAAAAGAAGATGATTTTTATCAAAGAACAAATTCAAATTTTGAGAAATGACCGCTCTGAATAAATAAAACCCCAGTTTTCCCTTCAAAACCTACCTTCTTCCCTATGTCGCCACAAGAATATTCCCCACCAAAATTGGACTACACCTTTTCTACTTTTTCTACTATCTCACAAAATCCAATTTCTTTCACCCAACCCTTAAAAGAGGAACATGAATTTGATATTGCAAAAATAGTTTGGAAAAGGAGAGATGCTATTGCGGCCCAGAAACAACCCAAGCAAAAGCGAGATCATAAAGAAAGTTCAAAAGGGTCCAACCCCAAAAATCTGATTAGAGAGCTCCAGACCTCAATGTCTCCCAGCCAAGAAATATGCGAGAAGGAGATACCATATAGTTGGAATCTCTAAATTCATCAGACGATTGTAAGGCCCCTTAAAATTTCACCAAAAAACCCAGAATTGTAGGTCGAAAAATGCACTAAATTGTGGATTGAAAATTTTGGCTGAAGAAGGCGATTCTGCTGTCAGGTTTGCGATCGCAGAACCATTATGCGGGCCACATATCGGCTGCAAAGAGAAGCAGATAACTTTTGGAAATTCAAAGGTCAATTGTGCGGTCCATTATGCGATAGCATATCAATTATGCGGACCGCACTTCTATCGCGGAATTGGAATGAAAAATGCAAAATGGAGATTCTACGAAGGGTGATGCCGTGCATAATTTATTTATATTGTGAGGAAAAGTGTAAAGCACGAAGGGTGATGCCGTGCATAATTTATTTATATTGTGAGGAAGAGAGTAAAAGCACGAAGGGTGATGCCGTGCAGTCTTATTTGTTATTTGGTGAGGTTGAGAGTAAAAGCACGAAGGGTGATGCCGTGTAGTTTTTCTTGCTGTCTTGATTGCTCAATTCCTTTAAGAATTTCCGATTTAATTATGTCCTTTCATTATTCTCACTCTTTATGTTGTATTCCCCTACTGTATGTTCCCTTCCCATTATTTCTGCATTATTGTTTTAGTTATTGTTGTTGCCTCTAGCATGATTATACTATTCAGGCTATATGTGAGTGTCTTGTCTTAGCCTCATCACTATTTCGCCGAGGTTAGGTATGACACTTACAAGTACGTGGGGTCAGTTGTACTGATGCTGCACTCTGCACTTTCTGTGCAGATTTTGATACCGGCTCAGGTTGATCTAGATTTGCTACTGGTCCGCTGTCCGGAGACTCAAGGTAGATCTGTCGACGTTCACATACCTTGAAGGCCCCGTCTATCCTTTATGTCTTACTGTTTTCTTTCGTTCAGACAGTTGTATTTCTTTCAGACTATTACTTGTTGTAAATTCTAGAATGCTCGTGAATTGTGACTTCAGATTCGGGTGGTGGTAGTTAATACAGATTTATGATATTTTGCACTGGTTATATTTTATTGAAGTTAATTAATGTTAATTACTGAATGAAAATAAGAAATTGGTAAATGCTTCTCTAACGTTGATTTGCCTAGCAAGTGAAATATTAGGCGCCATCACGGTCCCGTTGGTGGGAAATTTTGGGTCGTGACACATTCTTGTTGTTTTTACCTCGTCGAGGTTAGTTATGATTCTTGCAAAGTATATGGGTCGGTTGTACTCATGCTATGCTCTGCACTTAATTAAGCAGATCCAGGTGTCAGACCCAGTCATCGGTAGCAGAGTTTGCCAGCTGTGTTGATCATCGAGAGACGAGGTAGAGTTGCTTCTTCGACCGCAGTCTTAGCATCCCTTTCCACATTATCCTGTTGTCTTTATTTTAGACAGTGCTGCTATTTATCTTTCAGACTTGTATTTTCCATTTTGAAGCTCATGACTCTGTATTCACAAGTTCTGCGGGATGTATCTTGGATTGGTATCATAATGCTATGATAAGGTTTATACTGATGTTAAATTCTGTCATTTGTGCTATCTTGGTTCATTATAGTTATATCCGACTTGCCTAGCAAGTGCGATTGGTGCCATCACGACTGGTTGGGATTCTGGGTCGTGATAATTTTTTTCATAACAATATTGCATTTTATTTATTTGTTGCTCATGACTTGTGACTCCAGTTCTTGAGGTAGTTTTGATTAAATTTTGTGTTCTTATTTCATTATTTATTTCAAGAACATTAGCTTAGATTGTCTTTTATGTTAGTTGTTTCGCCTAGCTGGTTGGGTTAGGTACTATCCCGACTTGATGAAATTTGAATCCTCACATTAATTCATGATACTCTCTTATTTGATACTCGTTTATAATAATGAGATGCCATGCTTAACATCATAGGATTTAAAGGACTTTTTGGTATTTATTCTTTTTCTGTATTTGGAACAAGTTGTAACGGAATACAGTATTCTGTGTTGGCAACATTTTAAATTATAGAAGTTCATCGAACTCAAATAATAATGCAGATCACACTTGATACTTACTTTTGTTAAAAAAATCTAGAGAAGAGGGAATGATGATTTATTTTGTGTGAGAAAATTTTGAGACAACACCTTTGTATTTATAGCCAAAGACTGGGTGAAACAAAAAGGTGCTAAGGTGCATTTTCGTGAAAGCCTCTTGGGAATAAACACATACGTGCCTAATTACCAAAACAACCATTATATCAATCTGATTTAGTTTGTACATAATTAAAGTGTTTTCTTGTTAGATTATGAAAAAATGATCAAAAAATTTAAAATACCAAACTAATCGTTTTTAAAATTCAAAATTTAAAATTTTCTCATATTTTGAGTATAGATTTACACTGTAAGACCGTGAGAGGGATGAGTTGGTCTTTTCATTTTAATATACTTTCTTACTTTCTATACACAATATGTATTAAAAATATATATTTTTAAGTACTGCTTTCATTAGTAGGAGGATCGTTTAAGTATAATGCTCTTTCTTACTTTCTATAACTATCATCATGTATTAATAAAAGTTTTCTTGCCATTTTAAGAGCAATTACATGTTAATAAAGAAATTGTTCCCGTTATAATGATATGAATAAAATATAAAAAGCAACACGTGAAAAGTTGCAGAGAACATAAGATACCTATATTTCGTATGTAGTAGTAGGAATGTCATTTTCCATATAATGTTTTAAAACACAATATTTTTCATATAGTAGTTGGAAAGTCGCTTTCATCTTGCTCAATCAAAACCAATAATTTGTATTTAGTAGTACAAATGTCAAAATTTTCTGAGATAAGATAATGTCTAAGACTAGTCAAATTCAAAATTTCTCATATTTCAAGTATAGATTTACACGATAAGATTGTGAGAGGGA
This sequence comes from Nicotiana otophora, assembly GCA_000715115.1. Lineage (NCBI taxonomy): Eukaryota > Viridiplantae > Streptophyta > Magnoliopsida > Solanales > Solanaceae > Nicotiana > Nicotiana otophora. Next base: position 8,751 of record AWOL01S0074153.1, on the reverse strand, counting down.
TGTTGTAATGACCCGATCGGTCATTTTGAGCTTTAGCATTTCATTCGATAGTTTTAGACTTTGAGTATCTTAATATGATGCACTATGACTTGCATCCAAGGATGATTTTGATATTCAAGAGGTTCAAGATTGATTTGGAAGAGTAATTCTCATTATGCTGAGTTGACCAAGATTTGACTTTTGATTAAACGATGTCGGAATCAAGATTTGATAGTTTGAATAGGTTCATATGGTAATTTTGGACATGGACATATGTTTTGATTTAATTATAGATGTTCCTAGTGGATATTCGTCGAAAGTTGGAAATTTTAAGAATTAGAGAGTTTATATATTTGACCGGAGGTTGATTTTGATGTTATTAGATTCCGTTTGGTGCTCTGGAACTTTGGATAAGTTCATTTTGTTGACTGAAACTTATGTGCAAAGTTTGGTTGTGATTCAGACGCATTCATCGAAGTTGAAATGTTAGAAAGTTAAGAGAATTATTTGACCTTCAATTCTTGATTTTCATGTTATTTGTGGAATTTCGATCCTTTGCAAAAGTTTAATTAGGTATGTGGACTTATTTGTATAATTTGAAGGGGTCCTGAGGGGTTCCGGTGAGTTTTAGAGTGGTTTTGGATAATTTCTAAGCTCTTTTCAGCTGTTGGTTTTTGGCTGCAGTGTACATTGATATGGCTGAGCTATGAGTTGCGTTTGCGAAGAGTAAAGTATAGTTTTGGTCTTGTGAAATCGCGTTTGCGGAAGGACTGTTTGCTATCTCATAGAAGAAATTTTTGCTATCACTTAGGTGACTTCGGAAACTTATATCTTGCAGTTTATAAGGAATTTGAAAATAATTCAAAAATAAAAGTTAAAGCGCTTTGTGTTTAGTTTTTCAAAAATCAAACTGTTTAGAATTTAGAATTTTGTTCAGTAAGTTATGATCATTATAATAGAGGCTGTCAGGAAAGAGTTGAGCAAGCTTGCTCATCGCCATCGCGAAGGGTAAAATCATGATGGGCATTTTGTGACCTACGATTGCAAGCTAGGTGAGTGTGATCGTGAACAAGGAGGCCTGGCAGTGATATTTAATGCCTAATTTCGGTATTTTGAGCTCATTTAATTATATTTTGAGCCTTGGAGAGCATAACAAGATAATTTTGGAGATGGATTTAACCCATATTTTGAGGGAAAATAATTTCTACTTAATTTTGGTCATATCTCATGAATCCCCATGGATTTCTGCATCAAAAACATGGATCTTTAAAGTTATATTTGGGATTTTGACTACACATTAAGAGAGAATATTTTGAGGATTTGACCACCGATTTTGATCTGGAGTTGGAAACTAATGATATATTTGGACACGGCAAGTTAAAGCTCATGAATCCCCATGGTTGACTTTTGTTGACTTTTTAAAAATTCATCAAAGATTGAAGATTTATTGATTGTAATTGCTTGCTATAACATTTTGTAACTTCCTTGGATTATTTATTTCTTGGATTTACGTGATAGGAGGGCTAGAACNTAGTCAGCTTTACCTGCAGCACTTGGATCTGAACATAAAGTGCAGAGTGTAGTATGAGTAAAAGATACACCATGTACTCAATCACTAACAAGCCTTGGATTTACGTGATAGGAGGGATAGAATGAATTTTTGACACGATTTGAGGTTGAAGTCTAGCACGGATGTGGTAGGTGTCTTGCATAGCTTATGTTTGAGCGAATGTTTCCAAATAAATATTATTGTTTACTATATACGGGGACAATATATATGCAAGGTGACGAGCATATATGCAAATGCCATGGTTATCCATGCTCGGGTTAGTCTTTAGGTTCTATCATGCCTTGTTTTTGGAGACTGTGCTTCCTGCTATCATATTGTATATGCTTGTATTACTACATGAACTTCTTGAATCATGCTAGAGCTCATGTGTAGGTTTTGAATTCCTATTTGAGCATCATACTTGTTATTATACGGCGTACCCGCCTAATATAAGGTTCAATCCTACACTTCGCACATGCATATATCAAAGCATGTTAGTTTTCTCTGTCTATGAGTATGTGGTTTGATATCCGTTGTACATACACATGTGTACTTGTATATTATTTCTGTGAGATGGACTGGATTGACAGCACGAGACTGATCCATGCGGGATGAGTTATTATGATATGTGAGTTATCCGTGCAGTTGTTATTATTATAGAACGTGAGTTGTCCCTGTGATTGTTATGATTATGGCATACCAGATATCTATGCAGCGTGCAGATAAGGATCCATCCCTCTAGGGTTGTCCTCTCATGTTTCTCTGATGATGATGTATACACGGAATATGGGAAAATTTATTTGTGGTTGGACTTCTCGTATCTTCCCTATATGCAAATTCCTTAGATGTATACATGATATTTACCACATGTGTTCTCTATATGTTAGCTCGGGAATATATACATGTCTTTTATGCATATCTTATCTATATGTGGCTTTCGTTGATGAAATGATTCATGGTATCTTTTCTACAGGTTAATCCGTGAAACTTGACGTATTTATTCATGCATATCATCTATATATGCAACTGTTGACAAGTTATTTGATATCAAATACATATCTTCTCTATATGTTGAACTATTAGTTTATTTACGATGTTTTTGCCTATATTATCTATGTGCACCCATGGCCTTACACATACTTCATGCTTATATTTCTGTACTATTGCTATGTAAATGCAAATTGAACTGTTCAGGTTTCATAAAGTGAGTATCTATTGACTTAGAGCTACATCGCTACTTCAGTGAGGTTAGTCAACATACTTACTGAGTACATGGAGTGAGTTGTACTCATACTATAATTTTGCACCTTGCGTTTACCTTTCAGAGCTGAGCTATTGTAAAGATTAAGGCTAGCATTGAAGATGTACTAGCATTCCAGACACAAGCTACCACTTGTTTATGGTAGTTTCAAACTTATACTTCTGTTTATGTAAACTTTAAAGAGATGATATAATCTTTCTTCATTTCAGAGTTGTATTTGTAATCTTAATCTTAATTGCTCATGACTTGTTCCACTTGACCTTGGTATAGTTTTATGGGTTCATGCCATCTTATGTAATGTTTATCGATGATCTTTCATTCGAGTTGTTTTATTTCTTGTTTGGCTTACCTACAAACAAGTATTGGAGCTCTAGGTTCATATGTTCTATGAGTAATGAGAAACTGTTTAGTAGAGTTTTGCGGATTGGTATGATGGCATCCATACATATCTTCGAGAGGCAACGAGACATCTTGGAAAAACTTTGCTTTCTTTCTTATCCTTATCATGCAACTTTGTTTTAGCTTGAAGGCTAGATCTTAAGTTTCTTTCTCTTCGATTCGTATACAATATGAGGTACTCAGTATCAGCTGTGCATCGACAACTTGTGATGTTGTGGATGAGGTGTGAGATGTGTTTTTGTGTTTTGAATGTAGGCCGGTCTAGAGGACGTGAGCTCAGGTTTAGACCGTAGCTTGGGCTCGGCAGATTCAGTTGTGCGATTATGTTCCTTTTGACTCTTACATCTGGTGGTCTCCCTAGAGTTGAGGCTGATTGCTCAATGAGTGGCAGGATAGCTATGTGACGAGAACTATGTAATTGAGGACTAAACTTAGATGGTGTGGATGTGACAAGTAAGATTTTCTTGGGATGTGAAGGGCTAGGGATGCTTAGTTATCGTTGCGGTGTATTGTACAGTCGTAAAAGGTAGATGTGTAGCTGAATATTTCAGTTACTCGTTTGTGGAATGAAGTGGATTCTTATATCTTGATGAAGAGTGTAGACACGGGAAGAGTAATTGATTGCATAATGGTTGTGATCACATAGGTGGGTTATCTCCTGCGAGGGGGTTGAGGTTGTACAGTTCTTATGAGACTTTAATAAAGAGTTTTTCTTTTATCCAGTGGAATATATGTGCTACAATGTGAGTTTCGATCACTTGAGGAAGTTGGCAGGAATGTGTCACGATCCAAAATCGTACCACAATAGTTATGGTACCTAAAACTAATTTCCAGGAAAGACAACAACCAATATATAGAAATAAACTTCAACAACAGAATGCAACAACAACGACGACCCAGTAAAATTTCACTAGTGGGGTGTAGGAAGGTTAATATGTATGCAGACCTTACCCCTATCCCGAAGGGGTAGAGCGATTGTTTTTGAAAGACGCTCGGCTCAAGAAAAAGGGGACTTGAATGCCTGAGAATGGAATACAATATCCTTAATAGCGGAGTAGTATAAATAACTGAAGTCTAAAAAATGATATAACGGAAAACCATCCCAAAATATGGTTTCACCGAGTATATGACTCTATAAATCATCAAGTACAAAAATTTGAACAAAATCCAATACTATTTGGAAGACTGAGCAGTAATAAAAAATAGAAAGAGGGGACTTCAATTCCTGCGAACGGCATGCCGCTGCTACCTTGAAATCTCCACAAATCAGGATATGGCTCAATAGCAACAACCACAATCACCAATGCCCAGATTTGCATATGAAGCATAGAGTGTAGAATAAGTAAAACCGACCTCACGTACTCAATAAATAGCAAGCTTAACCTCAGGTTGAAAGCAGTGACGAGCTTGGCAAGGTCCAATACTCATTTTCAAAAGCCAACAACAACAATAACATCATAGTAATAGCAAAAGTAAAAACAATTCAACAATATCAGGCTCAAATCTATCACATTATGAGGAAAATAAGCATGCTTCCCAAATATATTAGTCAATGCATCAATTTTAAAGACATCAAATATCAAATGGCAGGAGGAAAATACAACTTTGTGATGCATGACTAGTATTCATGCCAAAATCGACAACATCACAACTTAATCATCAAGTAACACAGTCTCAATACATACATAGTGCCTGGTACAAATATCAGTCAATCATACTGTTAGCACACTAACTGTTCCTGGCTCGATGCCACTGAAACATAACAGACACTCACACCTGGCACTGTACATGTGCCTGACATAAGTCCCTTACTAAGCACATCTCATGTGCCTGCAACCACGGGTTATTACCTGACTCCCTAGGGACGGATCCTCGCCAAACCAGTGATCTGATCTAAATCAACGACCAATATCATTCAGCATAATATGAGGCCTAGCATACGCGTCACCTCAATATCAATACCATTCAACCCATTATGGGGTCTGGCGCACCTGTCACCTCATTATCAATATCAACACGACTCTATGGCCCAAGATCAATCTTTAATCTCTTCAAGTCCCAAGATGCAAACATCTCACAGTAATAACAATCACAATACCTCACGGAATGCACCAACGTGCTCTAACTCAGCTTAAACTCGTGCCACACACAAAGATGCTATTAAAATGTGAGATAACATAAAAAAAAGTGCACAAGACAGAGATGTAACACATATATATAATGTCGTGACTAAAAACATGACTACTATCAAGGGAAATAGCTCATCATAGTGATAATAGCCCTATCATTCCTCAAACAGATAAGCACATAGTCTAGACATGATTTCAAGTATAAATAAGAGCTCTTCTAGTCAAACAAGTGGAGAAACACAGTATCAAGGAAGCATGATAGCACAACAAGGCATAGAATAGCCTAGAACCTACCCGTATCAAGAATAATCATGATGTGCACATATGTGCTCGTTACCTTGCATATGTCACACCCCCAACATATAGCAAACACCATAGCCTACGGGAAAATACCCTAAAGCCAAGCCTAGGCAAGATACTTACCTCAATGTGCGAGAATCAATTGGGTAAGTGGTCTTTACTTGATTTGGATATTATATCTTTAATTTCATATATGTTTTTACACCTAAATCATGAAATGTTGAAGAGAATTATTGGGTTTTTTTGCAAAACGTTTTTAAAACAAATTTGGGAATTTGAGGGTCGATTTGGACTCGATTTTGAAATCTAATCACATATTTAGACTCGTGGAGTATGGGTAGTCGGGATCTACCATTTGACTCCGGTTTTGATCGGGTGGGCTCGGGGTTGACTTTTTGGGAATTGGTTAAACGTTTAAACTTTAGTGTTTGAGATTTATTTCTTTAGCATTATTTGATGTTATTGAGTTTTTTTGGCTATATTAGAGCCGAACTGAGGTAACATTTTAGAGAAAATACTGTTTCAGAGGATTGAGTTGGGCTTATTGGGGTAAATGTCTTGCCTAGATTTGGTTGGAGAATTGTTTTCTAATAATTGATACTATTTTCTGCATCTAGGGGTGATGTATATATGAGGTGATGAGCGTACATACATGTTCGATGGGTATTCATGCTTGGTGTAACTTCTAAATTGCTATATGCATTGTTTGGTTGTGTGTTCTATTTGATTTTATGTATTATTTCATTGATTGACTATGTGATCACAATAAACCATGCTAGATAAATGTTGAGCATATTAGTACCGTATATTGCAAATGATAAGAAAATCATGAGACTTATGCAGTACTTGCCTCGGAGGTAGATACATGTATGTTATGAACACACACCCGTACTTGCTCTATGTTGTGCTTTGATTGGGACGTGTACACTCGGTGATATATATGTGATCCTTCATATGGCTACATGAAATTGGTTGTTAGAATTGATTTAGCCGTAGTCATGTCTTATTCGCATTCTTATTGTTTCATGTCCTTGTGCGCTTTATGGATGAGTTACGGGGATATTCCTCTTGATGATAATTTGTTATCTTGCATTCTTGTGATTATAGCAATTGCTAACATGTTGAGCGGATTTATTGTGATGGTATTGTGGCAAAAGGTGTTTGCCATGTGACTGTGATGATAGTGTGTCAGGAGCTCTTTGTCGTGCGATTGTGATTATATTGTGGTATGAGTTCTCTGTCGTGCGATTATGATTGGGGGTGTCAGCACGAGGTCTTTGCCATGAGATCGTGTCTATTATTGTGCGCATGGGAATAATAAGGGTGGCATTTTTGTCGGGCTGCCCATGTGGCGATGTAAGATTGGTGAAATACGCATGTGAAAAAATAAGGGTGGCATTTGCTGATATTGCGCATGCAGAGAAATAAAGATGCCACTATGGGGATGTTATGTGATAGCTCGGGGGCGATTTCTATTGATTATGTTTGTGTGGTGGTAGAATACTGGCATTATTGATTGTGCATATGATTTCTTTGTGTCTTTCATTTTTACATGGTTTGTTGCGTTACTCCTAACAAGCTAATCAATGCCTCTATTGTTACTTATTGATTTGGTCGTCAGGATGGAAATACCTACGCATAGTTGTTATTTCATGTTTTATTGAGTTATTGGTAGCGTACTGGATTGATATGATAAGGAAGTTGTCATTATGCATTGATATATTTTATTCTTGAAAGGTTCTCTTGAATGTGTTATTTGGCAGTTGATATCGAATCAATCACAGTGGGCACATGTTTATAGTCATGTATGAGTATTGAGTAGAGACGTTATATGGTGCATACCCTTTGTAAACGAGGCTGGTGCAAGCTGTATTTGTTGAACATGTCTAGTTGATAGAGTTTGTTATTACATTATACCATATGTGCACCTTTACTGTTGATATTCTTTATTCTACACTTGTCTTAGAAATGTTTCTTTGTATTACACATGTTAGTGAGTTGCACAGTTTATGCAAAGTGAGTATATTTTGACTTAAAAACCTCATCACTAGTTCTCTGAGGTTAGTTAAGCTACTTACTGAGTATATGGGGTCGGTTTTACTCATACTACACTTTTGGATCTTGCGTGCAGATTCTAGAGTTTAGTAGCTGTAAAGGCGGAGCTTTGCAATGGAGGCATATCAGTGTGCCCAATTCATGCTACCTTTATGTTCATGGTAGCTTAGGATTTCATTTCTATTTATATAAATTCAAATAGATGTTGTATTTATTCCTTTCACTAGGTTTGTAAATCTAAATCATAGTGGCTCGTGACTTGTACTAGCCGTGCTTGGGGTAGTATTGGATTGCGTTATTATTTTTTATTAAATATATTGTTGAATTCTCAGTTTAGTAGTAACTTATACTATTTGGCTTACCTAGTGGATTGGGTTAGGTGCCATCACGACTTGATGTTGTTTTGGGTCGTGAAAAGTTGGAATCAAAGCTCTAGGTTCATAGGTTCTACTAGTCATGAGCAAGTGTCTAGTAGAGTTGTAGATCGATATGATGACATCCATACTTATCTTCGAGAGGCTACATGGAATCTAGGAAATATCCCTTCTTTCTTTCATTCTCATGCGACCTTGTTTCAGCTTGAATCATGTATCTTCGATTTCTTAATATTCACTCGTATATGATGTTGCACATTCGGTATCAGCTATGTCGCGATAGATTGTGATGTTGTGGATGGACTACGAGGGTTATGGATTCTTAGTTGTCCTGTCTTAGATGCAAATGTTTTGGTTTATCTTTCACTTGTTAATTTGTGGGATAAAGCATATTCTAATATATGGTTAATGAGTACGGACTCGGAAGTATTAATTGGTTGCCTAGTTGTTGTGACCATGGTAGGGTCATGGGAAGATGCCGATTTAAGGCTAGCAGTTGGGCTATCTCTTATGAGAAGGTTTTGGATTGTGTGAGTTTTATGAGGTTTCTATGAAGAGTTTTCCTTCTATCCAGTGGGATGTACGTGCTACAATTGGAGTTCGAATCACCTGAAAAAGATGCTTGACTGTCACAAGGATGAATACGTACTTGGCAGAGTATCTAGAGTGCTTTATGACTGGTGTTACATAAGGTTTTCAAGTATT
>AWOL01S0074144.1:15391-34339 GCA_000715115.1 Nicotiana otophora | reverse complement strand
TGTTTACTATCATCTATTCCAAGGGAAATGCTACCTCCGATCCACTCCATATGGTTGTCTGCATAAGATTCAATGGCTGAGTTACAGTTCCAACCTATAACTCTTCTTTTATTTTGTACAAACCTTATTAAATTAGATTAATTAAATTTTATCAAATACTCCCTCCGTTCCAATTTATGTGAACCTGTTTGGCTGAGCACGAAGTTTAACAAAAAATAAAGAATTTTGGAATTTGTGGTCCTAAACAAGTAAAAAATGGGCCTAGAGTATTTGTGTAGTTATAAAAACTTCTCATTAAGGTTACAATTGTAAGTTTAAGCTAAATTATTGCCAAATTTAGAAAAGGGTCATTCTTTTTGGAATAGACCAAAAAGAAAATAGGTTCACATAAACTGGAACAGATGTAGTACCAATATAAACAATATTTGCATAATCAAGGTATTTAAAAGTTGATCGACTGCATGATGTTCATATTAAGCATGGGGCGTCGCAGTTTTTGTGAGAGATTTGATGTCTGTTGTTTTCAACTTTATCTCCTATATTAGTATGGCTCTCGGAGGAAAGAAGATCCGGGTTGGTTTCCTAACCCAACAGATAGTAAGCTTAGGGTGAAAGTCAAACCATGGTTAGTCACCCCGTCAATGGATCTATTCTTCTTTCCCGTGCATGATCTAGTAGGCGGGAAAGAGAGATGAAATGCTAAAATGTTAGTATAATTATCTGCCATGAACGAGATAGTACAATTAGTACTGAAAATTAATGCCAAAAATATAAATGAAGTTGAATTGATTTCGAACCAGCCAGAGTAGGATTGATAGGAGAGAAGCCTGCTCCTCCGATTGAGTTCGTATGCTCTAGGCTTAGGAGGCTCCAATCTATCCGAGAGTTTGTGGAACAAAATTTACTTTGTTATTTGATGACAAGACGTGAAATATACAAACTCTTGAGCACCCTAAAACAATCTACGAGAGAGAGAGAAGAAATAAGTCGGGATAATAATGTTATTTGAACAATAATATCTAAGTATATACATTTTACAAAATGAGAAAATATAAAATGTACAGCTGGAATTAAAAATACAGTGTATTGGGCTGATGGATTATACTAATGGGCCTGTGCTACTGGACCCGTCCGGTAAAAATGCATGGGCGCCCTATTTGGTCGCCCTTTTTAACTTATACCCATTTTATTTTTCCATTTGCATCTGTACCCATTATTTTTTGTTAAAAGCGTTTTAAAAAGATGATTTTGCCCTTCTTTAATAAAAGACTATTGACAAACTGCAAGACAAAAATTTAAGCATGTTTAGGCTGAAGTTTTAGCAAATAAGCTAAAAAAGTTCAGCTTGTTTTGACTAAAGTTTCGGATAAAACTCAGGACAAAACTGTAGACTGCGTTACAAAACTTCAGCATGTTTTGGTAATAAATTTTAGCAAATGAACTAAATAACTTCAGCATGCATTAGCAAAAACTCTTAAGAAAATTACATACTGCAAGACAAAAACTTCAGAAAACTTCAGCATGTTTAGTCTGAAGTTTTAGCAAATGAACTAAATAACTTCAGCATGTTTTGTCTGAAGTTTTAGCAAATGAACTAAATAACTTCAGCATGCATTAGCAAAAAATCATTAGAAAATTACATACTACAAGACAAAAATTTAAGCATGTTTAGTATGAAGTTTTAGCAAATGAACTAAACAACTTAAGCATGTTTAGTCTGAAGTAAGGCTGTCCAACGGGACGGGCCATCCTGTCCCGTCCCCGTCCCGTCCCGCTTAATTCTAAACGGGATGGGCCCATGTTAAATGGGACACGGGATGGGACGGGATGGCAATTTCGTCCCGTTTGTCCCATCCCGTTTCGTCCCGTTCCGTCCCGCCTGTCCCGTGTCCTATTATTCAGAGGTTGGATTAATTCAGAAAGAATAAATCTTGGTTTTTGAAAAATTAACCACTAAGGAAGAAGAAGAAGAATACAATGAGATACTTAGCACTGGGAGCGATGACGACATGGAACTCATGAAACATCAATCAACATTGCCAATTCCAGAATAATGTCCGAGAGAAATTATAGATAAGTTACAACGAAGTTATATAGGAGCTTACAAATATTAGTATGATAATTTATAATTGGCTACTAAGAGGCCTAGTTCAAACAGAACCCTTCCTAGAAGGTGACTGCATAGATTAAGTGCTCTTCAAAAGAATTATATTTGTACGTGAGATTTGAAAGTTCTATTAATAAAATAAAATGATCTAAGCATTGAATTGTTTTTATGAATTGTCTTACACTCTTACTTAGTTACTTAATGGCTTGCAATTATATTAAATAAATTATAACTCTATTATAAATTTATAATTACTAGAATATTTCATTACAAGTCTTTTGTTTTAATATTTTATAATTCTTTACTTAGTTTCCTAATTTTCGTTTAATTTTTAAGTTTATTAAATAAGTAAAAAAAACTAGCCGTTGCAAACTTTAAAAACATAGTCAATGTCAAAAGAATAGCTGTTGCCAAAATCAATGCTTAAATATTTTTTTTTTAAATGGCACTTAAGGCCCGCGAACCCGTCCCGTCCCATCCTGTTTGTTAGCGGGACGGGATGGGCCTACCGTTTCGTCCTATTTGTCCCGTCCCGTTTCGTCCCGTTCCGGCTAAATATCGTCCCATCCCGTCCCGTCTCGTTGGACAGCCATAGTCTGAAGTTTTAGCAAATGAACTAAATAATTTAAGCATGTTTAGTTTTAAGTTTTAGCAAATTAACTAAATAACTTAAGCATATTTAGTATGAAGTTTTAGCAAATGAACTAAATAACTTAAGCATGTTTAGTCTAAAGTTTTAGCAAATGAACTAAACAAATTCAGCATGTTTAGTCTGAAGTTTTAGCAAATGAACTAAATTACTTCAACATGTTTAGACTGAAGATTCAGATAAAATTCATGACAAAACTGTAGACTGCAGGATAAATAACTTTAGTATGCATTAACATGAAGTTTTAGCTTCAATGTGAAACAATTTCATGCTATATAAGCATGAAGTTTTAGCTTCAACATGAAACAACTTCATGCTACATTAGCATGAAGTTTTAGCTTCAATGTGAAACAATTTCATGCTATATAAGCATGAAGTTTTAGCTTCAACATGAAACAACTTCATGCTACATTAGCATGAAGTTTTAGCTTCAATGTGAAACAATTTCATGCAAGTGTGATTCTGAAGATGAATATAAACAAGTTTCTGATTTGTTTTATAAAGTTGATGAGAGGAGAGGAGGAGATCGTTTTGTCAGGGGTGTAATTGTCATATTATTACGGATGTTTTGTGAGATGGCTACCAAATCAATAATTTTAAAAAATAGGATACAAGTTAAAAGGTGACACAAATATAGGGTACGGCTACAAATCCACCCGTCTGGCTTCAGCTTCTAATGTGCTTCAATGTTAACATTGTCAAAAATGGGGCTTTTGTATCTATACCCCGTTTTGAGGTCACAATTGAAGCTATACCCACTTTGCAAAAAATATTGCAAGCCTACCCACTTTACGATCAACTTCAGATGTATTGGGTCTGAAGTTTAAAAAAAATTAGTTTGAAGTGCAATGCACTTGAGGCAAATTAAGTCTGAAGTATAAAAATTGCACTTCAGATGTACTTAAGGCCAAATAGGTCTGAAGCGCAATAAATATTTTCATGCATTTAAGGTCAAAGAGGTCTGAAGTGAAAATATTGCGTTTCAGATGCACTTAAGGCCAAATAGGTCTGAAGTGCAACCAGTTGTTTTATGCACTTAAGGCCAAAAAGTCTTAAGTGAAAACATTACACTTCAGATGTACTTAAGGCCAAATAGGTCTGAAATGCAACCAACGTTTTCATGCACTTAAGGCCAAATATGCCTGAAGTGCAAATTGCCTAGAAACAAAAATTTGTTCTTCGAATTTTAACAATCAAATATACGATTTAAAACTTAAATCTACTCCAAATGAGCCCAAATTTGAAACATAACCTCCAAATATCATCAAGAAAAAACTTCAATCATCAATTTGTAAAAACAACAATAAACCTAACAAACTCATTTTGCAATTAAGAAAAAGAAGAAAAAGAAACCCTAAGCAATAGTAAAACATAAAGTGTCGCAGCAGCTCACCACTGTAAAACATTATAAACTACCTTAAAATATGTTTACAAGCATCATATAAAATCTCAGTCACCCGAAAAAGAAGGAGGAGGAGGAGGAGGAGGAGGAGGAGGAGGACAAAAAGCTATGAAGTTGTTTAAACTTTGGGTACTAATTAAAAAAAAATTAAAAAGTAAGTACAAGTTAAATAGGGACGACCAAATAGAACGCCCCGTGCAATTTTTACTCAAAACTGGGACATGATATTCAATTGTCAAAGATCACAATTTATATTGCAATGTTAGAAGTTCGAATATATATATGACCAGTCTAATATACTTCGTAAATAGTTTCACTTAATGTCTTATTATTGTTGTTTTATTAAGATACATTGCGTTATGCCTTTGTCCATCCTCTTTACTTAAGATTTTTAACTTAAACNGTTTGTTAGCGGGACGGGATGGGCCTACCGTTTCGTCCTATTTGTCCCGTCCCGTTTCGTCCCGTTCCGGCTAAATATCGTCCCATCCCGTCCCGTCTCGTTGGACAGCCATAGTCTGAAGTTTTAGCAAATGAACTAAATAATTTAAGCATGTTTAGTTTTAAGTTTTAGCAAATTAACTAAATAACTTAAGCATATTTAGTATGAAGTTTTAGCAAATGAACTAAATAACTTAAGCATGTTTAGTCTAAAGTTTTAGCAAATGAACTAAACAAATTCAGCATGTTTAGTCTGAAGTTTTAGCAAATGAACTAAATTACTTCAACATGTTTAGACTGAAGATTCAGATAAAATTCATGACAAAACTGTAGACTGCAGGATAAATAACTTCAGTATGCATTAACATGAAGTTTTAGCTTCAATGTGAAACAATTTCATGCTATATAAGCATGAAGTTTTAGCTTCAACATGAAACAACTTCATGCTACATTAGCATGAAGTTTTAGCTTCAATGTGAAACAATTTCATGCAAGTGTGATTCTGAAGATGAATATAAACAAGTTTCTGATTTGTTTTATAAAGTTGATGAGAGGAGAGGAGGAGATCGTTTTGTCAGGGGTGTAATTGTCATATTATTACGGATGTTTTGTGAGATGGCTACCAAATCAATAATTTTAAAAAATAGGATACAAGTTAAAAGGTGACACAAATATAGGGTACGGCTACAAATCCACCCGTCTGGCTTCAGCTTCTAATGTGCTTCAATGTTAACATTGTCAAAAATGGGGCTTTTGTATCTATACCCCGTTTTGAGGTCACAATTGAAGCTATACCCACTTTGCAAAAAATATTGCAAGCCTACCCACTTTACGATCAACTTCAGATGTATTGGGTCTGAAGTTTAAAAAAAATTAGTTTGAAGTGCAATGCACTTGAGGCAAATTAAGTCTGAAGTATAAAAATTGCACTTCAGATGTACTTAAGGCCAAATAGGTCTGAAGCGCAATAAATATTTTCATGCATTTAAGGTCAAAGAGGTCTGAAGTGAAAATATTGCGTTTCAGATGCACTTAAGGCCAAATAGGTCTGAAGTGCAACCAGTTGTTTTATGCACTTAAGGCCAAAAAGTCTTAAGTGAAAACATTACACTTCAGATGTACTTAAGGCCAAATAGGTCTGAAATGCAACCAACGTTTTCATGCACTTAAGGCCAAATATGCCTGAAGTGCAAATTGCCTAGAAACAAAAATTTGTTCTTCGAATTTTAACAATCAAATATACGATTTAAAACTTAAATCTACTCCAAATGAGCCCAAATTTGAAACATAACCTCCAAATATCATCAAGAAAAAACTTCAATCATCAATTTGTAAAAACAACAATAAACCTAACAAACTCATTTTGCAATTAAGAAAAAGAAGAAAAAGAAACCCTAAGCAATAGTAAAACATAAAGTGTCGCAGCAGCTCACCACTGTAAAACATTATAAACTACCTTAAAATATGTTTACAAGCATCATATAAAATCTCAGTCACCCGAAAAAGAAGGAGGAGGAGGAGGAGGAGGAGGAGGAGGAGGACAAAAAGCTATGAAGTTGTTTAAACTTTGGGTACTAATTAAAAAAAAATTAAAAAGTAAGTACAAGTTAAATAGGGACGACCAAATAGAACGCCCCGTGCAATTTTTACTCAAAACTGGGACATGATATTCAATTGTCAAAGATCACAATTTATATTGCAATGTTAGAAGTTCGAATATATATATGACCAGTCTAATATACTTCGTAAATAGTTTCACTTAATGTCTTATTATTGTTGTTTTATTAAGATACATTGCGTTATGCCTTTGTCCATCCTCTTTACTTAAGATTTTTAACTTAAACCTAGGTCGAATCTAACTTGGTTGAAATGCTTTTTGCAAATGGACCAAACTGAAGCTCAAGATACGACTGATGGTGCAGTTTATCTAAGTTAATTTGCAACGGAGGAATAAAGGGATGGGCAAGTAGTTAGGACTTGGACTTGTACTATTCCTTGGCTGAAACTAAATAAACATCACAATTGGGCAAGTGATTTAACGATTAAGGCGTCTGACACTTGAGATAAGCGATGGAATGGTCTATTTATTGGTTGAGGTCCTCTGTAAATGTAGGCTAAAAATTGGTAAGGTCCACCAGCATATATGCAGAATAGTAGTCAGACTTGCACATAAAAGGTTACACACAATTCAATATGTAATCTTAGAATAGGAATTCTAAATTAAACAAGAGTAGTCCTCGAGTTCTCCGGATAAACTACTTCTTTTATAGGGTATTTTACGCGTAAATTTTGCTTGTGACTTTAAAGCGAAGGTCCTCAAAAGCAGGGGCGGAGCCAGTGTGCAAACTTTGTATTTGCTTTGAATAATTTATTGATTATTTATTTAATAATTAGAATTCAGTAACTTAAAATACTTAAAATTTCGAAACATAAACTTGAAATTCTAGCCCCGCCTATACTCAAAAGGCTCCTCTCAGTTAAGCCATGATTTTCTTTAATCATCAGAACAGAACTCCTACAAAGCAACAGCAAGAAACTCCTTTTGTAGTTATAAGATGCACTTGAAATACCTCCTCATTTCTTCTATCTATAACTTTTGTTTTGCCCTTAAGAAAGTGAATACGTACTGAGGAGAACCAAAGTAGTTCTTGAGCAAGCAATAACTGCAATATTATCCAACTGTACTACAAATCTTATTTTTTACAGTGACGTAACAAGTGTTTAGGCATTTTATCAAGTCCAGACCTAATGTATATTGGTACTCTTCACAATTTGTAATTTCACCTTGAGATTGATGAAGTACAATACGTGTATTACCACTTTAATTTCTGATAAGTTATCTGCCTTTTGTATTTTGATGATTTAACAAATTTCATATGAGAATCAGATAGGGAATTGTTACACATCCTAAAAGTACTCAAGAACAACAAGTCACATGTCTGGCACAAGTTCTAACATGATCAGTCAAAGAAATGGCAGAGGGGACAGATGGCAATCGGTTCCTCCGGTGACAGTACAAGTCAACTCCCTATAGCTGTTAAAGTCGCTGCACTGTTTCTCTGCACACACAATAGTGCAACAGTCACTTTATGAAGCATATCTTGTACCAGATAATTGCATACAACATCCCAATGACTTCACTTATATATTACCAACATTAGGCAAGGGAAAACACACACTTACAATCCCTAAATCATTTAGTTGTCTCTCTCAAGTGTGTTGCCGCCTTCATCGACTCAAAAGCTTGAAGAACAAAGTAGCAACAAAACAAAGGACCAGATCCCAACACAGAGTCTATTATATGTCCTTAGTATTGTTGTATCTTTGTTAGTATTATTTACTTGTAATTCCTACTCAGCTTAGTTAGAATCATTATGTAGGACATCGTCTATAAAACCATAAACCTTGTGTTTGTGTTTGGCTAGAGTTAGTCAAAGTGGTGAGCTTTGTAATATAGTTATTACAAAGAGGCTTCCAATAGAGTTATTGCAAGTAGGTGAGGGATCAAGAGGTTAATTCCTAGATTACAATAGGTTGTAATCTAAAGTTTGCTCGGTTAGTGAAGTTGAAATTGTAACAACCCAAAATCCACTATAGGTTGTGATGGCGCCTTACACCGTCGTCACGCAAGCCAACAGTGATTGATCAATTTAATTACACATTCTAGTACTTTAAAATCATAATTTTTATTAATTAAATAGTATAAAATAGGATTTACATAAACTACAATAATGAACAACCCGTAGGAAGCCCCAAAACTCGATGTCACAAGTGCATGAGCATCAACTAGAAAATATAATAAAATACAACATATGCCTGGAATACAAATTAGACAGGAGAATATAAATAACGCTGATGGAGACTTTGTAGGTCGCGGATCGTAATATGAGACGCAACTAAAGTCCCCGCAATAGCCGCGCCTCTACGCCCAAAAGACCACCAGACATATATGTACCTGAACAAAAAGTGCAGCAAGTGTAGCATGAGTACGTAAATCAACGCGTACCCAGTAAATATCTAGCCTAACCCCAGAGAAGTAGTGACGAGAGGTCGACATCAACACTTACTAGTGGTCCAATAAGACATATACAGTAGAAGTAAACATATGTGAGTAAGAGAAATAAACGAAATAACAAGTATAAATATGTGGTAAAATTCCCCTCTCAGCTCAAACTCTCAGCTAGTAGTTACCTCCTCAATGAGAGTATATATAATGGACCTCACCAGATAGGTCGCCACAGTTTAAATCAGGAAAACTCAAAGATATACTGCCTTTTTATCGATTATTACACACGATTTCATAAGAGTATTTTATAGAAATGCCGAGGCGTATCACTCGATCTATCATAATATTTTCGAACCATAGATACATCTAATATATTGTCGAGGCGAACGACCCGCTCCCATAAGAGTGTGATACATAATCCTGCTGAGGCGTACGACCCGATCCATCATAATGTGCGCACTGACGAGGGTCAAATGACACAAACCATAGATGTATCTATCTTGCCGAGGCGAACGACCCGATCCCATTAGAATAAGAAGCTTTGACGGGTCCTTGACCCCACTCACGAATAGACGTATGAGTTATAAATATTTGGGAAACCTTTTATGAGAATGCATAGCGCAGAAGCAATTCGTAAGAGGAGTACAATTATCTCGCGACTAATCATGTNTTGACGGGTCCTTGACCCCACTCACGAATAGACGTATGAGTTATAAATATTTGGGAAACCTTTTTATGAGAATGCATAGCGCAGAAGCAATTCGTAAGAGGAGTACAATTATCTCGCGACTAATCATGAAACCCATCGAATTTCTACAATCGCAAGTCTATCACTCTACACAAGTCTAGTCTCAAATCGTAATGTAAAATAAAGGAATTTAATAGGCAAGGGACAACTCAAATAGTACAGTTATAGCATGGTGTGAACCTAAGTCTACCCGGACAATAACATAGATTTAGCTATGTACGGACTCTCGTCACCTCATGCATACGTAGCCCCCCGCAACAAGTAGCAAATATCAAATACATCACCTAAGGGTAGTTTTCCCCTCACAGAGTTAGACATGAGACTTACCTCGCTATGAAGTTCCATAACCGGCTCCAAAACCTCTCTAACACCTCAAACCGATGCTCGTCGATCCAAAACTAGTCAAACAATGTGCAAATCCATCAAACTATACTCTAATACCCATAATTAATCAATTTAAATAATTTCTATCTCCGCTCAAAAAGTCGATAAAGTCAATCCTTTGGCCCACATGACCGGATTCTAAACTTTTTGAAGATAAACCTTACCCATAACATTACTAACTAAAATCTATACTTTATTCTTAATTCCATTTCCAAAATCGTGCTCAAAATCCAAAATTATCAAATTCTAGGTTTTCTACCAAAATTCCACAATTTTCGTAAATGTTTCCTCCATAAATCCACATATAAACCTTAAATTTAGCTCACAACAAGTGGGAAATTACTTACCTTGTGTTACATGATGAAAACTCCTCAAAATTGCCCAAGAACCGAGCTCCAAAAATCCCAAATGAAAATGACGAAATGACCAAGTTTGATCCTTTATGTTCTGCCCAGTTTTTGCTTCTGCGGATCACTTAACCTCATTTGCGGTCCCGCTTCTGCAAATGTCCCATCGCTTCTTCGATCCAGGACTTCCAGCCCACTCCCGCATCTACGGTCTCCCATGCGCATCCACATCTGCGGATATACTTCCGTACCTGCGCCCCCAGGCTTCCTCTCCCATTCTCGCACTTGCGACACCTCTTCGCCCAAACCACACCTGCGACCATTTCCTCGCTTCTGCGGTCACGCACCTGTGGTCAAACTTGCACAGGTGCGATTGCACCAGAATTGGTGCACATCAGCTATTCTTTAAGCTTCAACTTGATTCGTTAACCATCTGAAACCACACCGAGGCCCTCGGGACCTCAACCAAACCTACAAAAAAGTCCTAAAACGCAATACGAACTTAGTCGAGCCTTCAAATCACGTCAAACAACGTTAAAACCATGAATCGCACCCCAATTCAAGCTTAATGAACTTTAGAACTTCAAACGTCTACAATCGACGCCGAAACTTATCAAATCAAGTCTGATTGACCTAAAGTTTTTCACACAAGTCATAATTGATATTATGGACCTACTCTCGCTTCTGGAATTAGAATTCGACCCCGATATCAAAACGTCCACTCCCGGTCAAACTTCCCAAAAATTATCCAATTTCCAAATTTCGCCAATTGACGCCGAAATGACCTACAGACCTCCAAATCAACATCCGGACATTCGCTTAAGACCAAAATCATCATACAAACCTGTTGAAACCTTCAAATCCCGATTCTGAGATCGTTTACTCAAAAGTCAAACCTTAATAAATTCTTCCAACTTAAAGCTTCTGAAATTAGAATTTTCTTTCCAAATTAACTATGAACTTCTCGAAATTCAATTCTGACCATGAGTACAAGTCGTAGCACCTGAAGTATAGCTACCCAAGGCCTCAAACCACCGAACGACGCGCTAGATCTCAAAATGACCGGTCGGGTCATTACAGAAATTATACTAGTTTAGGGTCGTGATTTTTAATCCCGTGAGCTGGGAGTTTTCCATGTAAAACACTGATGTGTCAATTACTTACTGTTATATATGTGTTCTGTGGGAACTGATAGAGAACCGGGTTCTCTTATATATTTTGGCGGACTCTAAGTTTACATCGATTGATATCAGAACATGTTCTTTCTATAAGGCTAACACATAGAAATGATCTACATGGATGCTCCACCAAACTTTTAAGAAGGTCAATAAACCTACAGACCACCAAGATTCAATGGAAAATACTACGGATGGTGGAAGACAAGGATGCATGATTTTATCATGGCTGAGGATTCGGAGCTTTGGGATGTCATATGCGATGGACCCTTCGTCCCTATGAAGACCATTGACGAGCTAGTAGTGATAGTTCCAAAGACAAGGAAGGATTACAACGATTCCGACCACAAAGTTATAGAGAAAAACTTCCCCGCAAAGAATATCCTCGTTTATTGTATTGGACCAGATGAGTATTAACAGAATTTCTGCTTGTTAATTTGCCAAGGAGATCTGGGAGGCTCTCCAAACCGCACATGATGGAACACCTCAAGTCAAGCAGTCAAAGATCAATATGATCACTAATGAGTATGAACTCTTCAGGATGAAGGATAATGAGTCCATTCAAGACATGTATACTCAATTCACCTCCATCATCAATGAGATCCACTCTCTAGGAGAGATCATTCCAAGGAGCAAACTTGTCAGAAAAATACTTTGTGTATTACCTGGTTCTTGGGAAAGTAAAGTCAATGCTATCATAGAGGCAAAGCGATATACAAAAGATGACCATTGGCGAACTCATTGGAAATCTAAATGCCTATAAAATGAAGAAAAAGAAGGACCATGAAAGAAGAGAACCCAAAAAGTAAATGAACATGGTCCTCAAGGCAGACAACAATGATTCAAGTGGTGAGGATGCTGACATAGCCTATTTGACAAAGAGATTTCAGAAAATGGTTCGCAGAAATGGAGGCATTCTGAAAAAGGGAAACTCCAGGATATCAAAAGGCTATGACTTGTTTCATAAATGCGAGAAACCAGTACATTTTATCAAAGGCTGCCCTCTCCACAAGAACAGTACAAGCACAACACAGACAAAACAGCCAAGAGGAACCCGGTTCCTAACAGGAAATTCAAGAGAAAAGATGTCGCTGACAATGTTGTGAAACAAGCTCTTGCTGCATGAGGAGATTCCTCCAGTGAATCTGAGGGAGATGATGAACAAGGTGACACCTCTATGATGGCCATCGAAAGCAAATTTGTTGAATATGACTTTATCTTTGCCTTGATAGCGAAATCTAACGAGGATGAAGATGATGACGGTGATGAGGGAGCAGTGAAAGGAAGCAGCCAAAGATGGTATATGGATAGTGGCTGCTCTAAGTATATGACTGGAAGTACATATGATTTCCTTTCACTCAAAGCCTTGCAAGGTGGGAGTGTGTCCTTTGGCAATGGCAAAAATTGATACATTCTGGGAGTTGGAAGAGTTGGGAAGACACTCACTCACTCAATTGAGAATGTGTACTATGTGAATGGCCTGAAATACAACCTACTGAGTGTCTCTCAAATTTGCGACAAATGAAACAAAGTTGAATTCTTATCAAAGACATGCACAGTCACAAATCTTGTGACTGGTGAAGTGGTTCTAATGGCAAAAAGATTCAAAAATATCTACGTTGCTGATTTTGAGTCTTTGAACCATGGTGATCTTACATGTTTGAGTGTTGTTGATGATGATGCTGAGCTGTGGCACAGAAGATTGGGACATGCAAGCTTCTCATTGCTGAACAAGCTGGTTAAAAAGGACATGGTTCATGGGCTGCTTAAGTGAAGGTTCAAGGATCACAAGGTTTGTGATGCATGTGTAAGAGGAAAAGAAATCAGGTCCTCCTTTAAGCCAAAAAAGGAAGTAAGTACCTCGAGGCTACTTGATCTTCTTCATATGGATTTGTGTGGACCTATGAGGGTGCCTAGTAGAGGAGGAAAGAAGTATATTTTTGTGATAGTTGATGACTACTCCATATTCACATGGACCTTGTTCCTCATAACCAAGGATGAAACGTTTCTAGTCTTTGCTGCCTTTGTGAAGCAGATTCAAGTAAAGATGAGCCATTATGTTGTAAGCATAAGATCTGGTCATGGAACTGAGTTCAACAATGCAAAATTCGACAAATTCTCTGATGAAAATGGTATAAGTCATAATTTTTCAGCTCCAAGAACACCCCAACAAAATGGTGTTGTGGAGAGAAAAAATAGGACTCTTGAAGACATTGCAAGGACGATGCTAATTGACAGTGGCATACCAAAAAGCTTTTGGGCGGAGTCGGTCAACACTGCTTACTATGTGATAAACAGGTGCATGATCAGGTCCCTCTTAAATAAGACTCCGTATGAATTTCTGAATGGGAGGAAACCCAAGATGACTCAGCTGAGAACATTTGGTTGCAAATGTTTCATTCTCAATAATGGTAAGGAAGCGTTGTGAAATTTTATGCCAAAAGTGATGAAGAAATCTTTCTTGGATATTCCTCACAAAGTAAAGCGTACAAAGTTTACAACAAAAGGACTCAATATGTTGAAGAAAGTATACATGTATTCTTTGATGAATCACACCACTTATGTAGGAAAGATTCACATGATAAGAATGATCAAGATGGAGAGCAGTCAAAGGTTCCTGAAGAAGTTATTGATATGATAAATGGAAAGGCTGATCTGATGAGTCAAGTCAAGGAATCTAATGAAGAAGATGCAGCAGAACCTCCAGTTGATACAGAAGAAGCCTGGCTCCTCCATTACAATAACTGAAGCAGAAAATAGAGTTGTTGATGCCGTTTAAGGAACTCCTGATGCTGAGCGGAGAAGTGACACTCACTCTTCCATTCATGCTAGATGTTTTAACTTCAATACCACACAAGAGGGGGGTGATTTGTATGGTGTCCAATATTTTGCATGCACAAATTATAGAAGAACCTGATTCTTCTATGTGTTCCTTATACTACTGTTATAGAATAATAAATGCAGAAATTAAAGAATACAAGGATTTTTACGTGGAAAACACTTGGCTCAAAAGGTAAAAAAAACCACGACCTACTTCCCAGTAGGATTTTCCCAAACTCTTCACTAAATCACTGAGCCAAAAACTGCATTTACAAAACACTTTTGTAAATCTAGGATTAACTCTAATCCCATTGTGGCACACAGCCTCTAACTGTTGCGACAACTTCAAGTTAACTCTAACTTGAATATTCTGAGTACCTATTACAACTGCCTCTAGATAAAGCTGAAAGGTACAATATAAAAGCACCTACTACAATTGAACTAGAATAAAAGACAGACACTTGGAACTGGTTCTTCTATCTGGTTCATGTAGCTTCAGGTTTGCACACTTGAATCACACACGAACTGCTTGCAAAATGCCTTGCTATTTTGATCTCAATTCATGTTTAACTTCTGCTTTTGTGCGTCACTTGTAGAATGAGAATATCCTACAATTTATAGAGTTAGTAGAGTAGAAAATAACTAGAGTTCTAATGCTACTCTTTCTTGGTGAAAGAGTTCTAGTTGATCTCAACCTCTAACTCCTCCCTTATCTTGGATAGTGTTCTCTTTGATTAAGGAGTCCTTTTCCTTATCAATTATGCAACCCTTTTCGATCAGGAGATATTAATTAGACCAAGTTACGCTTATCTCCTTCACGCGCATCCCACATGCTCGAATCTGCCCATGTCTATGCACACAATGGATGGACATGGTTCATGCCTGAGCTTCCTTTGTCAATCTTCAAAACAAACCTTCACTTGGGCAAACAAATTCCCCCCTTTTGATGATGACAAACCCTGTACTTTTCATAATCTTAGGCCCTGTTTCAACTTAGCTCAATAATTAACACAATGTTAGAAATATTTTTCCTTTTAATCACTTATCATCAAGGATCAGGTAGATTAGGTTATAAACATCACTGTTCAAAGTGTAAAGCACAACCTTTTTTCCCCCTTTTGGCATCATCGAAAAGTTTCATAAATAAGTAAGATAACCAGATTTTAAACTTACTCATGGCCACTGGAGCTACTTCAAATGCAATCATGGGTTAATCATCATAGATCAAGCTAAGAATTTTAACCATCAGAGAAATATAAACAAACAGTTAGAGCAAAAGACAATGAATTTCATTGATGATTGATAAGATTCTACCACAAAGCATAAGAAGAAATAAAAACACTGGAAACATGAGAAAAGGAAACAAAAAATCACGAACTGGGTCACTGGTTGATCTACACTAGGCTAGGAGAAGGCTGGGAAGAACTAGGTGCTTGGATTTTGGCTTGGAGGAGTTTCAGTATATCCTGAAGAATGCCATTATTTTTCTCCTTTTCTCTTGCCAGCTCAGTTCTGAGAGCATCTCTCTCAGTCTCCACCTTTGCCAACCTCTTCTTCAGCCTCTCAATCTCAGCATCCTTAGCCCCACTTTCTTCAGTAGGTCTGCGAGGGTTTCCTCTACAGATGAACCAAGTTCATCTCTAGTTTTCCCAAGTTGAACAAGCCCTTCAGCAGCTTCGCCAGACCCACTTTCCCCTGTTTTCTGTACATTCTCATCTACTCTACCAGATTTCTCTTCCCAAACAACCATTGCACATGTGTCTTTGGTTAAACTTACAGGAGTGGGTGAAAGATCAGCCACACTTTTACCCTTTCCCCTCACAGCACTCCTAACTCTCTTGCTCTCCTTTTCTTCTCCCTTTTTATTTTTACCACTAACTTTTGCAGACTCAGTAGTTTCAACACCTGCTATAGACCCTACCAGCACAAACATATTCTCCAATTTGTATCAACTTTAGAAATTATCTTAGGAGTAACTTTAGGGCCAGAAGATACCTGTTCAGTTTCAGAAGAAACCGTTTCTTCCCCCTCAGTAGCAGATTTAAATGAGTCTTCAGATTTCTGAGGTTCTTGGACTTGGCTATCCTTCAATTGTTTATCTAATTTCTTGATTTGTTCTCTCCATGCAACAACCTTGCAAGCAAGCATCTTTACTCTTTTCTTAGAGGTTGGGGAAGTAGAAGGGATGATAGTGGGTGTGGAAGTCTAATCAAACTGAATTTCAGTTTTGAAAAGACTTTGGAGTGTATCCCTAGAATCTAGGTACTTCAATTCGGTTGGGACTCTTTTGAACGGAACTGGTTCACTTGTAACGGATAAGTCCAAAAGGAGTTTGGAATTAGGTAGGACTCTTCTCATGATCCAAATATTATTATTTCAAATTATGCAGAGTGTAGAAAATATACCGAGTAATCTTGATGAACCAGGTTCTTCACTGAAAATCCTCTTGTGCATGTCTAAATTTGACAAAATAGAGAAAATATCATTAGAGATTAATGAGTCATTTTAACACATGGCTCAAGAGTATTCTATTTACAGTATGAGACTGAGCAAAAATTAATCTAGTTATTTACACAATTTCCAGATTTTCTAACCAAACAATTTTTTTTTCTTTGTGAGTTCTGAACTGGTCCTTTTAGGTGACCTTAATCATCCTTATTTCTAACCTGTTCTTTTCAAAGTGATCTCTACTCAGGGCTTTTGTGAAGATGTCAGCTATTTGCTTGTCAGTAGCACAAAATTCCATAGTGATCAATCCCTTTTCATAGTTATCCCTCAAAAAGTGATTCCTAACATCTATGTGCTTAGTTATCTTGTGATGAACCGGGTTCTTGGTCATACTAATTGCACTAGTGTTATCAAAAAAAATAGGGATACAAATAACATCAATTCCAAAGTCCATTAATTATTGTTTGATCCATAACAATTGAGCACAACATGAGGCAGCAACAACATACTCAGCTTCAGCAGTAGATAAGGCCACTGAATTTTGCTTTTTGGTAGCCTAAGACACAAGACATGAGCCAAGAAAGTGTGCCATACATGAGGTGCTCTTTCTATCTACTAAAAAACCTGCATGATCAGCATCAGCATATCCCACTAGATTGAAATTACTACCTTTTGAATACCATAGACAGAGATCAGTGGTGCCTTTTAGATATCTCAAAATTCTCTTGACAACAGTCAATTGAGACTCCTTTGGGTTTGCCTGAAATCTTGCACAAAGGCCTAAACTGAAAACAATGTCAGGTCTACTAGTAGTGAGATACAACAATGATCCAATCATTACCCTATACAACTTCCGATCGACATATGAACCAGGTTCATCTATATCCAACTTTGTAGCTATTGCAATAGGAGTGTCAATTTCTTTGGAATCTTCTATTTTAAACCTTTTAAGCAACTCTTTTACATACTTCTACTGATGGATCATAGTTCCATTTGGATTTTGTTTAATTTGTAAGATTAAAAACAAATTACGCTCACCCATTATGCTCATTTAAAATTCACTCCCCATTAGTTTAGCAAATGCTTTACTTAGCTTATCAATAGTTGCTCCAAAGATAATATCATTAACATATATCTGAACTACCAAGAGATCTTTACCTTTTTCTTTCAAGAATAAAGTATTATCAATTTTACCTCTCTTGTAGTCATGCTAAAGCAAATATTTTGATAATCTTTCATACCATGCTCTTGGAGACTGCTTGAGCCCATAAAGTGCTTTGTCAAGTTTGTACACATGATCAGGACTCTCCTTGTTTTCAAACCCAGGAGGTTGCTTGACAAACACTTCTTCCTTTAGATATCCATTGAGGAAGGCACTCTTAACATCCATATGGTAGAGGGTGAATTCCATATAAGCAGCAAAGGCTATAAGGAGTCTTATTGCTTCCAACCTTGCAAATGGAGCAAAAGTTTCATCATAGTCTATGCCCTCCTCCTAGCTATATCTTTGAACCACTAATCTTGCCTTGTTGCTTATAACAGTTCCATCTTCATCAAGTTTGTTTCTGAAGACCCATTTTGTGCTAATTCCTAATCTGTTTAAGGGTTTTGGTACCAGATGCCAAACTTGACTCCTTTTAAATTGGTTGAGTTTATCCTGCATTGCATTTACCCAGTCTACATCCTGCAAAGCTTCAGCAATATTTTTAGGTTAAATAAGAGATAAAAAAACATCAAAAGCACAATTTCTTTTAATGAAGATCTGGTTTTGATTCCATAGGTTGGATCAGTAATTATGTTCTCAATGGGATGCTAACTTTGATACTTGTTAGATTTTACAACCAACCGGTTTCCCTTTGATGTTCCTTCAATGTTTTTTTGCTGTGGAACAGATTCATGGACAGGTTCCCTTAAGGTTTGAGAATCATTTTCTCTTTGTTCTATTCCCCCTGTCAGGTTGCCCTGGGTGGAAGAACCTGTCCATCACATGTTCCTTCCTCTAGTGCAGCTTCAGTCTGGGTTGTTGTTTTATTTGAGTTTCTCACCAAACCAATTGCTTCATCATTATGTTCCTGTCTCTCAGAAAGAATGTTAGTTTCATCAAAAGCACATGAACACTTTCTTCAACACACATAGTTCTTTTGTTATAGACCTTATAAGCTTTACTATGTAAAGAATATCCAAAGAATACTCCTTCATCACTTCTGGGATCAAACTTGCCTAGGGAGTCTTTACCATTGCTGTGCACAAAGCACTTGCATCCAAATGCCCTAATATGGGATATATTTGGTTTTCTCCCTTTAAGTAACTCATAGAGAGTCTTCTCAACAAGAGGTCTAGTAATGCACCTATTTATGATGTAGCATGCAATATTTATAGCCTCTGCCCAGAAGCTATGGGGCAGTTTACTAGAAAGAAGCA
>AWOL01S0074144.1:2883-12999 GCA_000715115.1 Nicotiana otophora | reverse complement strand
TGCATTTAAAAGAGGATCTTACCTGCTTACCCCTTGCACAAGCCTCACAAACTTTGTCTTCCTTGAACTTGATGTTAGGAAGTCCTATCACCGAGTCCTTGGAGACTAATTTGTTGAGTTGACTCAGACTTGCATGTCCAAGTCTCTTGTGCCAAAGGGGGGATCATTGTCTAACACACTTAAGCAAGTGAGTTTATTTTCTGACAGTGTGGACAAATCTACAATATATATATTGTTCACTCTTTTTCCCTACAAAACAATCTTGTCAGTGGCAAGATTAATCACAAAGCATTTAGTAGAGGTGAATGCTACCAAGTTACCTCTATCACACAGTTGTGATACACTAACTAGACTGTATTTTAGGCCGTCTATCAAATAGACATTCTGCATCGAGTGAGAGTCAGTCTTACCTACCTTACCAACCCCAATGATCTCACCTTTCTTCCCATTTCCAAAGGAGACATTACCTCCTTTGAGGTCCTCAAGTGAAAGGAACTGGTTCTTGCTTCCTGTCATGTGCTTTGAGCAGCCACTATCCATGTACCATATTTGGCTGCTCCCCTTCACTTGGACCTGCAAAATTAAATCAGGGGTTAATCTTAGGAATCCAAACTAGTTTGGGTTCCTTTCTATAGGCAAAAGGATGAATCAGATTCTTTTTAGCCCAACTTGGTAGCTTATTCTTCCCTTGAACAAATTCTTTGTTCTTTTGACTTGACTTATCTTTTGCATTGCATTCACTTTTATAGTGACTTATTTTACCACAGTGAGTACAAATCTTGTTCTCAGGAAGTGTAAGGTACTTGATTTTGGGATTCCATTTAGGTGGTAGATTCCCAAAGCCAAGTCCTCTTCTATTTCTACTATGATATTCCTGTAGCCATGAAAGTGCATCGGAGGACCTGTTCCATTTACAAGTTCTGTCTAGTTCATGCTTGACTTTTCCTAGATCCTCTTTCGAAATTCTAACTTGCTCATCCTTCTTATACAACTCATCTTTTAGTTTACCTACATTTTCTTCTAGAGTGAGTTGTGTGCAATGAGTTGTCTTCTTACTTGTTCCTAATTTCAATTTTAGATTTTCAGATCTAAGTTCTTGGACATTTGATTCAAATGCATGAACCTGGTTCTTTAATGCAGTATTTTCACTTATAGTCTCACTAACCCTAAGTTCCAGGTTGTTACGCTTTGCTTTCAAAATCACACATTCCTTAGACAACTATTTGTTTTCATTAGTTACATCCTCAGATTCATCGATGAAATCTAGAAGTAATTCAGATAGCCTTTCTTTAGACAAATATTTAATCTTGTCTTTGAGATGATTTACACTTATCTCAGATTCCTCATCAGATTCTCCAATGGCCATAAGTGCGTGTTCATCTCCATCTTCATCATCTGAGCTTTCTCCCCAAGCAGCAACGATAGCCTTTGTTGATCCTTTGTTCTTCTTGGGTTGAACCTATTCCTTCTTCTTGTTTCTTCGTTCAGCTCTTTTCTTCTTCCATTCAATTTCCCATTGAGGGTAGTTCTTGATGTGGTGATCAGTCTTACCACACTTGTAGCATCCCTCATTGGTTTGCCTTTCAGGAGCCTTTGGTTTTCTGTAGCTTCTACTTCTTGAAGGACCCTTTCCTCTCTTTAGGTACTTCTTGAAGTCCTTTGTGATCATAACCATTTCAACATCCTCTAGATCAGAACCTTCAGTGATTCTGAGTGCCAGACTCCTTTCCTTCTTGGGTACATCCATCTTCATGGTTTGCCTTCTAAGTTCATAAGCAACGAGATTTCCAATTAGCTCATCCAACTTAAGAGTGGCAATGTTCTTTGATTCCTGAATGGTAGTGATTTTGCTCTCCCAAGTAACTGGCAGAACCCTTGTCAAAATCTTCTCAACCCTGTCTTCTTCAGAAATAATCCTTCCAAGAGACTTAAGTTCATTTGTCAGTGTGGTGAACCTTGTATACATCTCTTGGATGGTTTCCCCTTCCTTCATGGTGAAATTCTCATATTGAGAATATAGTAGTGTTCCTCTGGACCTCTTAACTTGAGGTGTTCCTTCATGGGCCACTTGCAAAGTGTCCCAGATTTCCTTAGCAGTGGTACATCTTTGGATTCTACTGTACTCATCTGGACCGAGTCCATAAACAAGCCATTTTTCGGTTTTAGCATTCTTCTCCCATTTTCTCAAGTCGTCAACAGTGCAGTCAGCTCTTATTTTTGGCACCTCTTCTCCTTCGGCATTTATCTTCACGGTAGCCAGTGGACTATCTGTGACAATATCCCATAGCTCATAGTCTTCTCTTATGATGTGATCTCTCATCCTATTTTTCAACCAAGAGTAATACTGGCCGTTGAAGAGTGGTGGCCTAGCAGTGGATTGCCCTTCCCAGTTTCCAGGTCACTCATCTTGATCTTCTTCTAAGGTGTTAGGCTCTTTAAGGATAACCCGCTCTGATACCAATTGATGTTTTAACTTCAATACCACACAGGGGGGGGGGATCTGTGTGGTGTCCAATGTTTCGCATGTACAGATTATAGAAGGACCTAGTTCTTCTATGTGTTCCTTATACTACTGTTGCAGAATAATAAATGCAGAAATTAAAGAACATAAGGAGTTTTACGTGGAAAACACCTGGCTCAAAAGGTGAAAAAAACCACGACCTACTTCCCAGTAGGATTTTTCCAAACTCTTCACTAAATCACTAAGCTAAAAACTGCATTTACAAAACACTTTTGTAAACCTAGGATTAACTTTAATCCCATTGTGGCACACAGTCTCTAACTGTTGTGACAACTTCAAGTTAACTCTAACTTGAATACTCTGAGTATCTATTACAATTGCCTCTAGATAAAGCTGAAAGGTACAATATGAAAGCACCTACTACAATTTAACTAGATTAAAAGACAGACACTTGGAACTGGTTCTTCTATCTGGTTCATGTAGCTTCAGGTTTGCACACTTGAATCACACATGAACTGCTTGCAAAATGCCTTGCTATTTTGCTCTCAATTAACTTTTAACTTCCTCTTTTGTGCGTCACTTGTAGAATGAGAACATCCTGCGATTTATAGAGTTAGTAGAGTAGAAAATAACTAGAGTTCTAATGCTACTCTTTCTTGGTGGAAGTGTTCTAGTTGATCTCAACCTCTAGCTCCTCCCTTATCTTGGATAGTGTTCTCTTTGATTAAGGAGTCCTTCTCCTTATCAATTATGCAACCCTTTTTGATCATGAGATATTGATTAGACCAAGTTAAGCTTATCTCTTTCACGTGCATCCCACATGCTCGAATCTGCCCGTGTCTATACACACAAGGGATGGACATGGTTTATGCCTGAGCTTCCTTTGTCAATTTTCAAAACAAACCTTCACTTGAGCCAACAATGCTAATGATGGATCCCATTCAGAGGAACATGGGTCTCTCACAATGAGATTCAAGTGTCCAACTAGAAGCACAAAAGTTCACATCCTCTCCAAAATGTGATCAGTCCTTTTGATTCAGGGTTTCAAACCAGATCAAAGACGAGAAGCATGTTTGCCTTATTAGCTTTCCTTTCTTAAATTGAGCCCAACAATATCAAGGAAGTATTGAAAGATGCTGACTGGATTACTGCTATGCAAGATGAACTCCATGAATTTGAGAGGAACGGTGTATGACACCTGGTTCCTCGACCTTCAGATAGAAATGTTATAGGAACTTGGTGGGTTTTCAGAAACAAGCTTGATAAGTTTGGGAATACAACAAGGAAGAAGTCAAGGTTAGTGGTTCAAGGCTATAATCAAGAAAAAAGTATTGACTATGATGAGACTTTTGCTCCACTCGCACGAATGGAAGCCATCAGAATTCTCATTGCCTTTGCATCTCATATAGAATTCAAATTGTTCCAAGTGGATATCAAGAGTACATATCTGAATGGGTATTTAAGGAAGCTCTTTGTCAAACAACCGCCTGGTTTTGAATGTCATGAGCATCCCGAACATATATTCAAGCTCGACAAGGCACTATACGATTTAAAGCAAGCCCCTCATGTATGGTATGAAAGGTTGTCCAAGTTCCTTCTGGAAAATGGCTTTACAAGAGAGACAATTGACAACACTCTCTTTTTGAAGAAATGAGAGAGGAACCTGCTGATTGTGCAAGTTTATGTTGACGACATCATTTTTGGTGCAACAAATGACTCCTTATGTGAGGAGTTTGCCAAGATTATGGGAAGCGAGTTTGAGATGAGTGTGATGGGGGAATTGAACATTTTCTTAGGTCTGCAAGTTAAGAAAATCTCTAAGGAAACGATGATAAGTCAGTAAAAATACATTAAAGAGCTACTGAAGGGATTTGAGATGGAAAGTTCAAAAACTATTGATACTCCTATTTGCACTGCCACTCGTCTGGACATGGATGAACCTGGTTCTCCTGTGAACGAAACCATGTATAGAGGTTGTCGCGCCCCTCTTTCTAGCAAAATCGGATTTCGACACGTGACAACTCTTTTAAAGGAAAGTGTTAAAGAAGAGAGTGTCGCCACCTAACGGGTTTGAGGTGTATTTGCAAATAACTCCGGTTTAACCAGTTTGCGTCGCCAAAGATCGGGTAAGGGCTCAAATTACCTCGAAGAGAAGGTGTTAGGCACTCTTCGAGGTCCACAACTATGGTCCCGGCCGAACTTGAATTATATGAATTACTCAAAAGGATCACCCCGTACAACATAAATAATACTTCGTAACTCCCTCGAGGTGGGGTGTTACTCGTATTATTCAGCGGGCACAAACTATCATCTTCTGCTACCCGATTACTATCTTTAAGGTTTTACCTAAAGCGCACTAGTTGATTCTAAACCGTGCCCTATGCGTGCACTACTCGTCTCATGCCTATGGCCCAGGAGGCGTTTGAACCTCTATTTTGGATGGTTTCTAGACTTAGCTTAGGCTGATCAGAAATGATAAAGCTAGGCGACATATAAAACAAGTTTAACTTCATGTAAAAGCAATTAAGGGCTCAAGTTAGTCTACACACTTAGACAACAAATGCACGCGAAATAAATTTCACATTAAACGTTAGACAATTTCAGGATTGAGGAAAATTAAAGCCATTAGGCCCTATAGACATGGTTTCTATGTGACCTTGGGATTCGAACATGCAGGCAGTTTCAGATGCAAGATGCTACCATTATATACGTGATTTTTGAACAACTATATATTTTAGGGAATCCGGTATTGCGAGCTGATTGTTGAAGTTACAGATTACAAGTGGTTAAACCTATAGACATGATTTCTATGTGATTTGCGCAGTAGTTGGCAGTGATAACTATTGAAAATACTTAAAATTACCTAGTTTGATCGTATAGGCATGCTTTCTAATAGCGGCAAAGTTAAGCAATGAAACAGTGTTTGAAAGTTCAATATTAGCACTTAAAGCAAGATTTCTATGATTAGCGATTGAAATTGATTTTAGCTCCTATAGGCATGTTTCCTAAATGAGCAATTATAACAACAATACATTAACCAATTAAACCCTATAGGCATGATTTCTAAAATGCAGATTTGGTAGAACATAAATTAACAGAACCCTATGGTCGTAGCACCTAATGTATATGCTGTAATGCACATTGAGACATTGGTCATTTTATTTTCTATAGGCAGGACATCTAGCATGTAGAAACAGAATATGTAAAATTTATTAAATACCTATAGGAAGGTTATCTAATACACACAATAGCAGAACATGTTCGANTAACTCCCTCGAGGTGGGGTGTTACTCGTATTATTCAGCGGGCACAAACTATCATCTTCTGCTACCCGATTACTATCTTTAAGGTTTTACCTAAAGCGCACTAGTTGATTCTAAACCGTGCCCTATGCGTGCACTACTCGTCTCATGCCTATGGCCCAGGAGGCGTTTGAACCTCTATTTTGGATGGTTTCTAGACTTAGCTTAGGCTGATCAGAAATGATAAAGCTAGGCGACATATAAAACAAGTTTAACTTCATGTAAAAGCAATTAAGGGCTCAAGTTAGTCTACACACTTAGACAACAAATGCACGCGAAATAAATTTCACATTAAACGTTAGACAATTTCAGGATTGAGGAAAATTAAAGCCATTAGGCCCTATAGACATGGTTTCTATGTGACCTTGGGATTCGAACATGCAGGCAGTTTCAGATGCAAGATGCTACCATTATATACGTGATTTTTGAACAACTATATATTTTAGGGAATCCGGTATTGCGAGCTGATTGTTGAAGTTACAGATTACAAGTGGTTAAACCTATAGACATGATTTCTATGTGATTTGCGCAGTAGTTGGCAGTGATAACTATTGAAAATACTTAAAATTACCTAGTTTGATCGTATAGGCATGCTTTCTAATAGCGGCAAAGTTAAGCAATGAAACAGTGTTTGAAAGTTCAATATTAGCACTTAAAGCAAGATTTCTATGATTAGCGATTGAAATTGATTTTAGCTCCTATAGGCATGTTTCCTAAATGAGCAATTATAACAACAATACATTAACCAATTAAACCCTATAGGCATGATTTCTAAAATGCAGATTTGGTAGAACATAA
Organism: Nicotiana otophora; assembly: GCA_000715115.1. Classification (NCBI taxonomy): domain Eukaryota; kingdom Viridiplantae; phylum Streptophyta; class Magnoliopsida; order Solanales; family Solanaceae; genus Nicotiana; species Nicotiana otophora. The sequence continues at coordinate 6,438 of AWOL01S0074144.1, read as the reverse complement.
ATTAACAGAACCCTATGGTCGTAGCACCTAATGTATATGCTGTAATGCACATTGAGACATTGGTCATTTTATTTTCTATAGGCAGGACATCTAGCATGTAGAAACAGAATATGTAAAATTTATTAAATACCTATAGGAAGGTTATCTAATACACACAATAGCAGAACATGTTCGAGCAAAGTAAACACCTATAGGCAGAATTTCTACCAGTTTCGTGCAAATATTAAAATAAACCCCTTTTTTCAATTTTACTTACACCCCAATTGTTATTATAATATTATTACAAGCCCAATGAGTGAAATAAATTACATAATTACAGAATAAGTGTAGTGGGCCTAAGGCATGCCCAATGTATACCTAGCCTAGCTAGGCCTTCAACACAGTTTCACAACAGTCCAGAAACAATCTCCATTCACAAACAATAGCGCACATCCAGTAGCCATCAAAAGTCCCAGAGATATAGTCATTTACACAAACCAACTGGTTTATCTTGTAGGTGAGAAGAGGGGGCAAAGTTGAGCAATTAGGAAAAATGTGGCAAAGAACCTTGGACCCTAGTGTGTCAGAGTTCCCAAGGGCTTCAAGAACCCAGGGCAATGCTCACCCTAGGGAGGTTGATAGAGGAGACTTAGGGGAAGGGCTTTGGCTTTCAGCCAGCCCCAGAATTAAACAAGAAACAACTAGTGAAAATAGGAGTGGGTAACAGGTTTGGAAAATATTTGCAAACTTGTAAGATAATCACATAATGAACTCCAAAAGCAAATTAACACACTGGGCAGGGTGACATATAATAAGGAACAAGGAGCCTGGATTGCAAGGTCAACAGGCAAGGGCATTAAACTAGTAAAACCAAGTAATGCAACTAGTGTAGAACTTAAAAGATCATATTATACCAAGCTCAAGATTACACAGTATAATACAAACATGATTAGATATCATAGAGGGTATCAGTTAAGGAGGATTAGTTTAAAGGATAACAGGTTGTTAGAGGTGCATAATTGGACATGGCAAGAACACATAGAGTGACAACCATAGTCATAGGAGCATACTACACTTAGAGTAAGGTCTTAAACAAGTTAAGGCATGCTAATAACATCAATTAATCTCTAGAAGTTCAGAATTAGGCAAAGAATCATGGATTAAACCATAAAATCAAGGCAGATCATTCGAATTATCAACAACACCAAACTAAACATGCTTCATTCTGTCTAAATTAACTAAGTTAGGTGAAAAGACATTATTAGGCTAGCAATTATTGGCAGAATCACACATAAAGAGAGTCAAGGGAATACATTAAGTCGTGCAGTTTCAAATAATATGCTAACATAAAAGAATAAACATTGCGAGGGTTTAGAAACTAACCAGTGATTATTCAATTTTTAGTGAGAGATTTTATTGACTTTTTGTATGTTCAAAAAGGGGAAAGGGAATGGGTTTATATAGTAGTAAACATCAACATATAAGTAAGGAAATACAAACAATCAGACCATAAAAGGAAAGAAGAACACATAAATCAATTTAAAATCAAATTAGGAGAATAAGCCGGTAAACCCTAGTTTGTTTTAGGAAAAATAAATATCAACGGAATATACACAGAAACGGTAGCATAGGACGAATATAGACACAAATAATACTCAAAATCATAGAATCGAACCAATTTTGGTTCGATTTGAATAGATCTATAGACCCTAGTTTCTTTTAGAAAAAATAAGAATCAACAAAAATGCACAAATATTCGTACTCACAATAGAACAAAGGATGAACATAGACAGAATAGCAGAAAGATCAGTGATTTAAACCTATTTTGGTTTGATCTTGTGGAGATCTGCGTTCCATGTTTAGGCAAGCAGTATAGGAGAGTAACCAATACCCGGAGGAGGTCATATATGCCAAGTAGTAGCCATAGAATCCCATATTAGACGGGATTATGAGAGGATTTAGGGGGCGACGGCTAGGGTTTTTAAGAGGGAGAAGGGAGGTGAGGGATATTAGGGCAGAGGACGGGGGAGAATAGGATTAGGGTTGGGGTATAGGTTAGTTTAAAGGGGAGGGTTCGATATGGGTCGTTGATCTCAGAGATCAACAGCCACAATTAAAGGGTAGTTGGGTCGGGTTATTAAAAACGGGTCGCGACCCGGTTAGGGGTTGGGTTAATTTGGCTTGGGCTAGGGTTGTTTGGGCTAGTGTATTAGGATTTGGGCCTTTGTTTGGTTCGAAAATAAGTTCAAGAGTGGGCTAGTTTTTAAATACCAATATTTTAGCAAAATAAATAATTTATAAAAAAAAATATTACTTGTGCACTAAAATGATTAAAAATAATAAATTATATTATAAAAATATAAAAAGTTATTTTTTGCATAAATAATATAACTATACATGAATATGTGCTATTATTGCAAAAATGTGCAATTAGCCTAAAGATGCAAATGTAATTATACAAAATGCAGTAAAATATATAAAATCATACATGTTGGTGTAAATGATAAGTTTGAATGATTAAATCAACATAAAAATAATTTGAAGGATAATTATTGGATATTTATACAATACAATGCAGAAAAAAAATTAATTTAAAGTCTTTAAAAATTATGAAAAATTATGAAAAAAGCTTATATAGGTTTATAAACTAAATGATAATGCAAATACACTATTTGGAAAGTATATTCGTGCCAGGTGGTGACCAATTCTGATACTCGTGCCAATTATGTATTGATATCCCAGTCCAAAGGTCGTGCCGTGACTTTTTAACTGTATTAATTTGGCGATCCCTTGGAGATTCTTGCCGAGACCCTTGCCGGGTTCATACCCTGTCAATGCCAATATGCTTTCTATTTTGCTACTCTACCATTTGTCCTTCTCGATCGTGGTAACACGCTCAACGAGATGCTAAGTCTCTCCCCCTAACTTCCTTCTATTCTCCACAACCGGGACAGACTGGTTGGTGTAAATAGGGTTACTCCCATCTCCATGAATGATCACCTCCTGATGATTCTATTCGAACTTCACAGCCTGATTCAGAGTATACGCTACGTGTATCCAAGGTCGTCCCAATAGCAGATTGTATAAGGCGGATATGTCGAGCACTTGGAATTCAACATCAAACCAAGTTGGACCCATTTGTAAGCAGAGGTTGGTTTCCCCGATTGTGGCCCTTTGAGACCCATCGAATGCTTTTACGTTCATAGTTCCTGCTCGTATCTCATGCAAACCTTTACCTAACCTCTTCAAAGTAGTCAACGGGCAGATGTTGCGACTTGAACCCCTATCTATCAAGACCCTGGCAATGAATTTGTCTTCGCACTATACTGTGATATGCAACACCCTGTTATGGCTCAACCCTTCTGGTGGCAATTCATCTTCGTGGAAAGTGATCTTATGGCTTTCCAATACTTGTCCTACCATGTTGGTCATCTCTCCACTAGTAATGTTGTTGGGTACATAAGCCTCATTCAGCACTATCATCAACGCATTCCTATGTGCCTCAGAATTCTGCAGTAGTGATAGAATGGATATCTGAGCATGGGTTTTGTTCAAATGATCAACCACAGAATACTC